>QGOG01005983.1:0-34282 GCA_003313185.1 Collybia sp. MG36 | reverse complement strand
TCGCCACCCCATCCAGCGAAGGACGAGTCTGCGTTGGGGGATGCAGTGCGGACGCGCTCGCCACTACCACCCGCGAAGGACGAGGGGGACTATACACCTGCAATGCTTGGCGAGCCGCATATACTAGAGGATGTTGCAGAGGACGAGGGGGACGTGGATGGTGGCTTTCCTATGGTTACCGTGATCCAGCCCCCTCCGCGGCTCGAGAGCCTGCCCGGCGTGGGCGACGGGGATACCGCGGATGTAGAAGCACAGCCCAACGCAGCCGAGCGGGACGAGCTTTGGGTTAACATCAGCCGTGAGTTTAGCCCATCGCCCGAGTTCCAGAGCCCCAAGTCGCCCGACCATCATCGCACGGGTTCACGTTCGCGCTCTCCCAATCGAGACGACAACACTCCAAGCCCGCCCCCAAAGAGCTTCCGCAACAGCCTCACCACGAGCCTCAAGCGTTTCTCCTCCCTCCCACGTACGCCGTCATCCTCGTCCCGCTCCGCTAAGCGTCTCTCCGCCGGCAGCAGCACGCAGTACTCGCCCACGCCCCCGTCGCCCCTCGTACTGCCGCCCTCCCCCGGCCCGGCGCCCATGTCACAGGGCCCGTCGCAGCGCGTAAAGATCAGGTCCCAGTACCCCGCAGCGATGTTCTGCTCGGAGGTCTTTTCACGACGCTTGGCCTTGGAGCGATGTGCGATCTACGCGCGCAAGATAAATGAATTGTACATGTGTGACTGTGGCTTAGGAGATTGGGTGCTCGAAGCGCGCTTCCGTGGTACGTTCTCCCTGCCATTGGTACATCTGTAGGCTAACCCACCGCGTCTTAGCCACGAACCCAGGTCAGACGAAGCGAGCAACGGTGATAGGGTCCGGGCCCTCTTACGACGCCTTTACCCCGCAGCCTCGCCACACGTCACATTCTTCGATGGGATCCGAGGCAACCTTCCCTCGGCGCCCGGATGCCTCCACCGCCACCGACCTCTCCACGCGCTCCTCATCTACACAAGACCTTTCCCCCACCATTGTCCCTCCGACGCTGCCCTATCCCTCCCTCGCCCACGCGCAGCGCACGCAATATTTCCCGCCACGCTCTTCTACAAGCCTCGGCAGCAGCACGCCCACCTCATCCATCCGCTCTCTTACTCCCGCCACTCCCGCGTCAAAGACCGGCGGCTTCTTCGCGTCCCTCGGACGCAAAGCGAGCATTTCCAAACGTGATCGCGCGGTGCCCGCCACCGCGTCAGCCCCTAGCGTCTCTCCCGGGGGCCGCCTGCTGCTGAAGAGCCCCGCGCCGCCGCACGCCTCCATCACACGCTCGATCAACCTCACGCCGTCCGTCCCGGGCGGCCCGCGCGCGCCCCCGAATCGGATGCTCCGCTCGCAGACACTCATGATGCCCGCGTCGCCGCTCTCGCCTGCGTCCCCTGGCGGTGCGGAGCGCCACGATATCGTCACGCGCCGCCCGTCGCTGTTCAATCTCAACGTGCTGGACATCCAGCCCGACCCCGAGTTTACGCGCCAGGTCGATAAACTCGCTGATCTCCTGCCGCATGCGGACCGTACGGTGTTGGCGGGGTACCTGCGCCGCGCCGGGCAGGATATTTTGGCCATTGGACAATATCTCGAGGACGAGAAGAATGGAACGATAAAATCTTTTAATTAATTCCGGCTGAATGTAAGTGCTGTGTCCGTATTGGCGGTGTTGCTATTGCACGCGATCTATTCTCTTGAATCTTCTCTGCTATGATTTTTCGCACTGATAGGTCGGTTTTCACACACTCATTGTACCCGTTTCAGCTTCGTCCCACCGGACCATCCCACTCATTCACTGGCTTATATCTACGATGCTTCACATACACATAATGGGACTTTGGAATACTAATATACATGCACGTTTCTGTTTTTATCACGAACTAGCTTTATCACTCTCATCTGGGCATGGGCATTGTTGATCCTGCTGGCCGGAACCCTCGCTTGGGCTGTGGGGGCGGTGCGAAGGCTGTCACGAATGATAAAATATACGCCGTTACTGCTGTGACCGGGCAATACATACCACGTTGGGAAGAGCGTCCATTGGACGGCGGTGCACCGGGCCATCCGGTACTATGGCTTCGCATTGCCCGTGCGGATGGGTGGTTTCGTTGCAGAAGCAGTTGCTTAACTTCATTTATGCTCTCAGAGCGGTCAGAGGTATTTCCTGATTGATACGAGCGGTCGGCGAACGCTTGACGATGTGAGTGGCTCCTTGTATGCGTCTGCGCTGGCGCCAGCTGTTGAGCCCAGCTAGTATTATGCTGAGGCACAAATGAATTTCCTATCGTGCGATTTATGAGTGGTGTTCTTTGGATCTATCATATATCAGTTGTATGCATTGGGATTATAATATGGATACTACGGACCCCGTTGGCTTCCATGCCACCGACGACGAATCCTAGGTCGACGGGGGCTCCATTATTCCGTAATTTCGGATGCGCATCCTGAGTCACGGGTCCGGGGCCTGTGAAACCGGGATGAAGTGCTTCCTGGTTCGCAGGATTGGGCGCGAGAAGAGTTTTCCTCTTGATTTTCTCGTATTGATTCTATGATTGAATTAGGTGTGTGGACGCGGGATGAGCGATACATAGATTGCAATTTACCTTGAGTTTCTGATATTCCTTGTCCTTTTCTCTGGCACCGTCTTGCAACTCTCGGACTTTACGCCGCTCCATCTCGAGATCGCGCTCAAGCTCTAAATAAGAATAAGCTCTCAACAAAAAAAAATCTGAGTAAGTCCCACCCATTATTTTTCCGCCTAGGAGGGATATTTCTCCATTGGCTGTTATAATGAGCATGAATCAAGGAGATGCCTTGATCAAACTACCTTCTCTGACAACGTTATCCAATTGTTTCTGGAGCTGGGAGTTCTTGTCGTTGACATTCCTGACAACTGCTTGTTGAAAGGAGCTAGCCAGTCAAATGAAATTGAACGTGAGATAAGAAATAAATTGGTTCGATGACCTGACTTCTCCTGATGGACTTGATACTGCCAAAATGCGATCGCCCTAGTGTCATATGCTTGTGGGTGATGGTTAATGTACAACAACAACCCCTACCGGCTACAAATTTCAAGGATGACGGAGGGGCTCAGACCGGACAGAACAGACTTGACAATTCTGTTAGCGCCGATACACAGGAGGATACTTATATGCGGTATTATTTACCGTTTTATAATCATTTGAGGGGCGGAGAGAGCAGACCTGAAAGTATTACTAAAATCCTGAACAAATTCTGATATTTCTTATTGCACGCACCACAACATCATCTCTGCACATTGTGTTGGGTGTTTAGATAGACGTGAACATGAAATAAAAACTGCACGGTTCTGTCAAGGAAGTCTCGCAGGCTTTGTGTGTTCAGTGGTGAAAAGAGTGTCAGACGGCGGATGCTGACCTGGGCACAAACGAGCCGCGCTGAAGAGCTCGTTCGCGCACTCCACTTTGCGAACCAATTAGGTGTGTTAACCCTTGGTCACCCTGACATACCACAAAAAATATGGGAACCTGGATATCGATTGGACGATTTAGTGCCATCACCGTCGAAATCAAAATCGATTGTACTGACATGTTGTCTGTTTGGTGGTTTCGGCGTGCGTCCAGGAGTGTAAAGATGAGGACAGAAGGGTAGACGCACGACAACTGCTTTGTCACTTATTGATTTCCTGCACGTAAGGCGATTGCATTTCAGTTCTGTGTCCATCCTGTTGAGGTCATTCGCCAGATACCAGCCCCCCCAGTCGCGCGTCCGCTTCCGCAGATCTTTGACTTGAAATTCGTATAAGCGGGTTGAGATTTAAAACTCAAAGCTCACGCTTTATGCCTTGTAGACCAGCTTGCAATTTCAACCTCCCAAGTCCAGCGTGTGAGTGGAAGATGGTTGGACGTCATTTCCAATTTCAGCACTTATCGCGTGTGTGGCACGTGGAATTAGTTTGGCCCTGTAATTTTTCCGGGTCAAAGCCAAGCAAGCTTAGCCTTGGCAATTGCCAGTGCTTTTATGTAAGTTGAATGCTGCAGAGGCTTGACAGTACTTACGAAATACATGAAGGCCATCCTTGTTATGTAGACCATGGCAATATATAATGGATGAGGCGCTTCACGAGGATGTCCAATGGGCAAAAATTCATCCCCACCCACTCCAAAGGTGATTTTATCTTATGTGAAATTTCAACTCACAGCTGCCCCAACCAGGGAATGAGGTTCTTCGGTGCATGAGCGTTCAACGTGTCAAACACTATTCTCGCGCCCTAGATTTAAGCGCTTCAAATCGTTCACTTTCCTAAATCTCGCTTTCAGCTCAATCATCGAATTCATCGAAAACAACCCGACGGCATTTGCATTTAAAAATTCCCTTCCCCCCATCCATCCTCCGTAGATAGTCAATACACTCCAGTAGTATATACATGGCGTCATGACGCCCCTTCTTTCCACTCTTCGGAGATTCCCAAATTCCAATCGTCTTTCAAGGTACCTCCTTGTCTGCTTTGGCTCTCACAACAGCACCTCAGCGTCCGGTGGTAAATAAATGAATGTCAAAGAAGCATATGGTGACCAATAAGCCAATGAGAACCCCAACTATGCAAAGCCATACAGAGTGACAGTAACTTTATTACAAATGCTAGAAACAAGGTAGATGCTATCTATTAGGTGGTGCAGAGCGAAGGAGATAAAATGGGGGGATAAAATTGCAGGTTCCGATATAAGAATGCGGCGAAACACTGGCTCAACTGACCACACAACACGTAAAAGATGAAAATTAGGTAGATAGCATCCCCGTGTCTTCTTCGGCGCCAAATATTTCGTCGAAGATTTCTTTCCCATCGGTGACAAGAGGAGGGAGTTGGTAGGCTGCAATAGAGGGATCATCTCGGGATGCTTTGATACGATGAATGCGCTCTTGATTCCAGATCTGCTCCAGGGTATTAGCCAGGTTCTTCAGGCCCACCAGGAAGCCACGATCAGGCTGGTGAGGGAAATGTGGTGGAAATCGGGCATAAATTAAACCCGTTTCGGGGTCGACCTCGGAATGGTAGCCTTGGGGATTCGAAGTCATCTCATTGGGATGGCTGAAGTCATTAGAAGGGTAAGGAAGCCAGTCTCGGCCGGTGGTAGTGTGTGCAAAATCAACAATGCGGACATTGACCTCGCCACGCTTCCTCCGCCCACTAGAACGCTTGGCAACAGGACCTACAAGCAAGTCCTCACTACGAGAGCGTCGGAGGTTGGGTTGTTCTGACTTGGTCTCCTGCTTTGCATGGGCCATTTGGCGCTCGAGAGACTCACCCCGCTTGCCACGTGACGAGGGATTTTCAAGGAAAGACGATCGAAATGCTTCTTGAGTTTCGCCATCCCCATCATAGATTAGGAGGAGGCTGCAACCATAGAATCGGTACCCTTTCAAACGATTGATGATGCGAGCTAAAGCATACAGCTTCTGTAGGAGAACAGGAATTTGATAGGCCAATCGACGTTCGCCATCAAAGAGAAATGATGCAAGGACGGAATCAAACTCTTTGGGATGGATCTCTCGACCCATGTATTTATTTTGAGTCACATACGACTGGGTCACGCGGTTCCAAACCTTGGGTATACCATCAGCATGTTTGTGTAACGGGTGAGGCACCAGGTGTCGACGAAAATACGATGCGAATGATCGACTCACCTGCATCCCGCAAACTCGCACCCCCAAAGATCGGCTCGTTGTCCTGTCGCACTTCTTACGTTGGCTCTTCTTCTTTGCGGGAGTTGCGTCCATCCCATATTGCCGAGTACCCATTTTCAAGTCCATTACACAAGGGTGCTTCAACCGCCCGGTAAGGTCTTCCATGAGAATAAAGTGGTTCTGTCGAGTGACCGATGGGTCCACTTCGTTTTGCTCTGGAATAGAGGCTTCATGGGTAATGGATGATTGATAGACCAATGCTGTTGATACCGGGCCTGAGTCAAGAGATCGGGAGCGGCTTCTTCTGCGGCCTATAGACCGGGAGAGGTTATTTTGATGCCATGCCGAAGGTCGATCTTTGTTTCCTTGATCACCTGGATGATCGAAGGCCACATCGAAGACGTCCATCATGGTCTTGTCAAGGCCTTGTGTTGTAGCTAAAGCCACGAGCTTGCCTGGACTGGCTATGGTCGATTCACTCTGGACGCGACGTAAGGTTATGTCACAGTTGTCTGATTTCGTCCCACGCAGGCGATCCACTCGGCTTACAAGGTTTCTATTCCTTCGGACCCGGTTCCTCCCTTTCCCATATGTGACTCCTTCCCCTTCAATATCTGCTGCATCACCTTCATCTTCTGTTCTTGCATTTCCCTCCCAGCGACCATCACTCCGCCTTTTGAACCGGCGTAACACGGTGCTGAAGACATGGTCTTTCAGCTTGGTGTTGACAACAGTCGACCCAGTACCACCGAACCAGGGTGAGTGAAGGGGGCCAGACGAACTGACTGAATTGAAACTGCGGAAGATTGGAGGTCCGGACACATCGTCCTCATCTGATGCAGCCTTGGGACGAGTGGGACGAGGAGGCTTCCCAACAAGAGTAGCAGGAAATGAACGGTGTGACTGACTGGGAGAATTGACTGGAGTGGGCGCTTCGATTTCATCAGTTGCGAAAGGTGGGTAGCGCGCTAGGGGACTGGCGGCCGAGGGTTGCATACTATTCAGGGCCGGCGTGGTAGCAAGGTCTGGGCTAGAGGCAGCTCCTCCATTCCAATGTGTTCGCCGCAACTGGCGCTTGGCAAATATCGATGTACCATTGATATTGGAATATGAGAGCGAACGATTACGTCCTCGTAGCATCCACTCGGGTATGATATGACGGTTGCGGTCTAGGACTACCTCTGGCATCTCAGCCTCATCGGTATCAGTGTCGTCGTGCTCTTCGATGGTAGGGTCGCGAAGGTGAGAATGACTATGCGTTGGTTGGGGGGACGTAATTGCCTTGTGAAGTGAGGGACGAGACGGTTTAGGGAGCTCGCTGGCAGGATTTGTTGCAAGTGGAGAAGATGCAGATGCATTTGAACCTTTCGGTACGCGTCGGTAGCTAACCAACATGACACCTAAATATCTTGGAATAAAACCAAGTAATGGGGGAGCCTCTCGTTCGACTGATTCATAGAAAAGATTCTCGCGGGAGACAAGCGGCTGACAAGAACGGAAGAGATCACCATAAGACGAAGTAAGTCCGGTACAGAATCTAGGAGACTATAAACCATGCGAACCTTGCACACTGCGCGACGCGTAAATTTATATATAGCGCTATGTCCGCCCACTTGATTACGAAATGGTCGTAAAGGGATATGAGGAAGCTGTCCTTGTAAATCATCCAGGGGGGTGTCTGCAAATTCATCCAGCTTTGTCCGTTCAACACTGGAGGCTCGCGGTTCCATCTCCGTCTGGTCCCCACCTATGTACATGAATGGATCATCATCAAGCTCCTCATCATTCGGTATGCGAAGATGGGAAGAAGACATCTCACGACTTCGCGGGGGTGAAGAGGAATAAGAGTGGGCAGACGTTGTTGAGGTTGTTGTCGAATTGGATGTTGTTTCCCAAGTCGATTCGTCATCGTCAGTTGACCAGGGGGAAAATGATGTGGATCCTTGAGGGGACAGAGGGGCGGACTGAGGAAATAGAAATTGTGGTCGTATTTGAATTGGTGTAGGGGGTTGAGATATTAGGTGGGGAGCACTAGGTATTGAAAGGTCGGGGAGCGATACGCGGGAATGGGTAGATGATCGAGAGTGGGTCCCAGCGGGTCGGGTATACACAGGGGAAACGCGACTACCAGGAGATCGTGAAGGAGAAGGGGATGGCGGATATGCACGCGAACTGGGGCGAGTGAACGGAGAAGGGAGGTCACGCAACGTATTATTGTTTGAAGCAGGGTGCTCGTCAAACACAGGATCATCGGCAACACGTTCACGTCGGCGCCCTCGACCAGTATCCTGTTTGCTGAGAACGTCGTTCCTCCACTGCGTCAATTCAGGTGCAGCGTCTCGTATTGAAGATTTTCTGTCTTTCGTTGGCCAGTCTTCGGTATCCCGGGCCGCCAACGTTGGCTCCCGTGTCCTCACCCTTTCCAATGTTGTCGAGCTTTTCTCTCGCCTGATAGCGGCAGTCTCGCGGTCCGGCCACTCGGAGCGTTTGACAAATTCGAACTGGGCTTCAGCCACATTACCAGTATTGGAAGATGAAGCCACACGTCGGTTACTAGTAATCGAAGGTTCAGACCTTGATGGAATATCACTAGATTTGCTTTCCTCCCCCGTCGTCTCCTTGAAGAGCTGCAATGTCGCTGCGACCTTGCGTCCAATGCCAGATGCAGAAGGTACGTGGTCATGAATTGCCGGGGAAGAAGAAGAGGATGATGAATGAGAGGAATTAGACCTCCGTGACAGGGGCCGTGCGGTCTTAGAGGGTGAATTAGTTATACCAGAAAGCGAACCTGATGGCAGGGTGAGAGAACGATTGTTTGCCTTTCGAGCTGCGTCTTTACGGGGCGAGTGGCGAGGGGTAGATCGCTCGGTCGTGTAACCGTCCGAATCTGTGGCATGGATTTCTGATGTTGACGCCGTACGAGCTCGAGAGGGGTAAATGGAAGCAGCTGAGGCAAATAGCTTCTCGACGATATCGGGGTCTTCTGGATACAGCGTGGCCAGGCGGGGTGAAGAGAGGGCAGTTACGGATCCTGAACTCGGAGGTGAAAGTGGAAAACGGTATTGCTGATGTTTTGGCATCCTGGGTTCGGCATGGGAACCCATGAACGGTGTAAAACCGTCTGGGAAAATGGAGAGGATAGGGTGAGGAGATAACGGCGACTTTTGGGCTGGGCTGGTTCGGGATGATTAAGCCGAGTTGAATGGTGTGCGCCTTGCTCGAGTTTTGGGATTCAAAAAGGGATAAAGAAGAATTTAGATGCGGTATGTTTCGAGACTTTAAGGAGTAACAAATGGGTGAGAACGCGGCAGGACGAGGGTCATGAATTGGAAGTAGGTGCGCGCCGTTCGGTGGTTTTGAGCAAGATGCGCAAAATATGATATCAGACCAGGAGCACGTGCATATATAACTGGGACCCCCGGAGCACCCTGTCATTTTACTCACCCTTTTGCAAACGTGCTGCACAGTCTCCGTCGCTTCATAAATCAGACAATGGGCAAGCACATGTTACAACTTAGCGGTAGTCCGGAACAAAGCACTTTATCTGAAACAACCCACTTGGCAGTGTTGACAACCAACAACAGCTAAAAGTAAATCAGCCCACCCGTCCAGATTCCAACCACCGTCAACCAATCCGGGGTCTTTCAACCTCCAAAACGCACGTTTGCGGCCTTCGGTCTTCTACCGATCATGGGTTCATGACGCTTCCAAGCTCGACTCAACGTTTATCAGCCAGCGCATACTGAGCTGCCAATGGATCGGATGATATGATCATATGTTGTCCCCGACGCTATCCCCCTTCCATTTCCCATGTGTCGTCCTACATAGCCACTCTCACATCAATTTTTCGGTTCAAATCGCACCATCTTTCCAGATTCGGCCTTCCTTATCGGTTTCTGCTCCAGCTGCACTATCAAAGGGTCGGCGTCTTTGACGGATGTTCATTTCCGAGGATCCAGTTTGGAATCTATCTACTGCGGTAACTGATGATACCCAACTGGGGTAACATCCGTCCGACATTTCTTCAACAATCGAGATGAGCTTGCCCCAGCCCCCACGGGTCAAAGCAACCTTGCTATCGATTACAGACATGCCTAAATGACTCGAAACAGGGCCTCAAGCTATCTTTCCCCCGCCTTTGAGGGGCCAGGGTTCTTTGTTCAAGCTGCTATTGTGAAGTAATTTTAATTCCATGGATATCCCTACCATGGTCCAAAGGGGTGTTCTCGACACTGATCCTGTATTTTTCTGTGCCCCCATTCCACTTCAAATATTTTTCCAGTGGGACCTGGTTTCCATTGGAAGTTCTTGAAATTGAATAATCTGTATTTTGAATACCTTGATTGTTGAATTCGAAAACCGTGGATATTGCCCTGAAAATTCTAGCTATGGAGATCTTGGCAAATGTGTTCTGGAATTACAAATCTGTTGGAACCTGACCAAAACCCATCTGACTTGCCACTGTGGGTATAGGTATACCATATCTATGGGTGTGAGTGCACTGTGGGATTCTCTATAATAGAACCATGTTGTTCATTAGTCATGTGAGGAGAAAAATGCCCATGCTGTGGACAATGAGCCTACCCATGAGTCAGAAAATCAAACTCAGCTGCTGATATAAAAGCCATTCTTTAACACAAGATTTTCATCCAACCCCTTGCTCTCTCCTACCAACCCACCTAAAAAACCCACCTAAAAAACATCTTGATCTCACACAAGACACTGCCAGTGGTTGTGCCATTTGGAATACATAATGCAAGCTATGATGCCTGTATACCATGAGAATAACACTTGTGTTTCCAGAATCTTCCAACCTGTTTCAAGTAATCCACTCCACCAAGAGACACCACCCTTGGCCAAATGGGACCAACACTCTAGGCCAGCTGTATTTCAATCAATTCAACATCATTCACTCTATCAGAAGGTATTTGACTGTCAAAAATTGCAGTCCAAGCCAGTCATTGTCAAAATTCAACCCCAGGCATCTAAAGCAATAGATGGAAATGCTACCCAGAAAGCTGGTTCTTGTTGTGGCCCAGTAAGGACTAAAATACGCTGGAAATCCAGTTTAAAGGCAAGCCTTTGTTCTTACACCATGAGAGTTTCCTAATTCATTGTTGGTAGAAATCAAGTCCAGATCACACTTGTCCATACTCAAGACAATCACTTGAACATCATGTTCATTGGGATGATTGTCTCACACAGACTAGAATCATATCATCTGTTGAACTAGTCCAGGACCAGTTTCAGGAGTCAGACAATCCAATTCATAGGCCATCATCAACTACACACTCTGGTAAAATACCATCAGGGGAGATCTCTGACCAGCAAGCAACAACATTTGGTCTACATGTCTCAGCACCCCCAACTCAGAGCCCTACCAATGGATCTAGAATCAACTCCCTACCAATGCCTGATCCACCAAAAATGCCTCTGTTTATCCCTTCAACATCTTCCATTCCCTCTCTACAGGTTGTTGAAATACCACCCACAGTGAGGACTCCCTATCACAACCTATCCTGTATTCCCAGCCCTGGAAAGATCAGGAAAACAACACCCACAAACCATTTATTCATGGTGCCACTTGTGGCATTTACACAACACCCAGCACCAAGTCAAGATGCAGGATTGGATGCCATCACAAGGTCCAACCTGGCCCAGTTATATAGACACAGAAAATTCCAGGATTCTCGAGGCCATGCAAACACAGAGGACATACCACAGATACAACCAAATAAAGTATCATTCACATCCACCGGATCATCACTTCCTACCTTGTGCACGTCTGACTGCGGAGCTGTGGACCAGCCAGTGTTACCAAATGCTGGTAATGGGATGATGGTGGATCAACTACCGGGGGGGGACGTTGGAGCAACCTCATCTGATTCGCTGGGCTATACTAGTAGCTGGGGTCTTGTGCTATCCACCTTTGTGCATACCAGCACTTCGGGGAAACGTAATGGGGTTGAGAGAATGGCATATGGAGCGGTTCATCAAAACAAGGGTTCGAATGAACAAGCAGAGATCGTTGTGATCGCGAGAGACCCAGGAGCCAGAAGTGCGAAACACACAGGTCATGATAGGCCTGAGAGGTCTATTTCGCAAACTGGCGGGCTGTGGGTGGATTCGGGGTCATGGAACGCGCAGGACAATTTGGATACAGGGGCGAACGACGAGAATGAGCGCGATACTTCTGGTGCCTGTCAGGCGCGCCCGGCCCCAACCTCCGAAGTCCAGGGTAGCAAGCAATGTCGGGCGATAGAAATGGATGTGGATGTGGATGTGGAATTAACTCAGATGGAAGTGGACACGAGGGAGGAGGAGGGTGAAATAAAAGAAGCAGGAGTAGAGTTGGAGGAGGGTGAAATATCGGACACAGCCAGGAATAGCGAAATTGGAAGTTTTACCAAGCCTACCGATGGCCAGTCCAGGGTAGTACTAATTCCGCAGGAAAGAGCCAAGACCCGAGCAAGCCAATTTGCCACCACTCCAAAACCAGCTGAGGGCCACCAAGTTCAGGAGGGGTTGAGCGTGAAGGTCGATACTCCGCTTATTGGCATTGGGGACATATTCCGTGTAGGGGAAAATGCCAAGGGGTGCGCCACCGCACCCACCATCACGGAAACCCAGGACCAATTCATACCCTACAGCGGTAGCTCGGCACATCTTCCAACCCGCGTCGCGCGAAAGTTCAAAAATCTGACCAGAAAGACTCTGGCCAGTTGGGCAAGCAGCCTCAGCTTAATACTGAATATGGATGAACGACGGGGTTTTGAGCAGGAGCGCCGTGATCGTCTGGAGCATCTTGTTCGGACTGTTGAAATGAACAAAAATCATTCAGAATTGACGCTGGATCTGGTGCGTGGGAGTCACCTGCAAGATGCGATACATAGGCTAGCCACCCGTTCCCCTCTCGAAGTTGAGGCAATTCTGGAGAAAATGGCCTCGGCTGTTGATGAATGTTGGGATTATCGGTTTAGGTCGTGATACCCTTGGTATATAGCGGATGTATGAAATATAAATATTTCATTACTTTCCTCAGTGCATAAGTCCCAATGGTATTGCCTTGGTTGAGAGATCACCATTCCCAAATTCAACCGAAGCCACTTTCAGAACGAATACATAAATTTGCGAACATATCAGTATTGTCTATTCGATATTTAAACAGTTTGTCCTGATCAGAAGTTGCAAGTGTTTTTATATTGCTGCGATAAGAATTGTTAGGAGTACCGGCTACTATGCCTGAATCCTTCCTACGCACATGAGCTGTCAGTGCAAGTCATAGTTCGCTACTTCGAGCTCTTCAAAGCACAATCACCACGAAATCACAGCTATGTATACATATGATATGGTTCTCGGACAGGAATATCCGATGCCCATGCTGAAACCCCCCCTAAATATAATAGACGTAGCATGATAGACCGCAACTATAGGAATAAATTCCGGGAGGTATAAAGTAAATTCATAAACGAAAGGCTAATGTGGGCACGGCACACCCGCGGAATCATAAGAGAGGCATAAATTGAAATCCAATGAGCACGTCCAGTCATCAGACCATCTCGATGGGAACTTCTGAGACACTCGCCCCCATCTTCCGCTTCTTCGATGCAGGGCCTTCGTCTTCAGACCCGTCAACAATAAGGATGGGTGAACCGGCATCAATAGGCAGAGTTCCGATGCTTCCCACTGCATCTGCCACGGGGACTGATTGCACGGCTGGTGCGGCGGGCTTCACATTTACAGAATGAGTGGTCACTCCACTACCATTTGACGCCTCTCCGTCTTTCCGCTGCAGAGGTGCATTCGTGAATGGTGCCCCGCCGGGTTTCGTACCACCCGATCTCCTCCCACTGAGCCCACCACCGCGGCCCCTTTTACCAACACCTTTATTCTTCTCGCGTCCGCGTGCCCGTCGTTCTTTCAGTGCCCGCACCATATGACCCGTCAGAACAACTAAGGCGGCCCTTGCTCCCATCTTCTCCAGCTCGCTTAACATTTCCTTCGTAAGTCCCGAGAATATGTCCGGGTCGAGAATCAACGTTCGTTCATGTAGTACCATGTATCCCTCCTTTGCGCTATTATTGGAATGTGACGGGGAATAGTCGGGGTGAGAAGCTGGTATTGGCCCGAGTATGATGGGGATAATGACATCAGGAACGGGGGGTTGCGCAGGCCCAGCAAATGTAGGTACTGCTTGAAGGGGCTGAGATACCACATGAGTCGGTGGTACACTGGGGGTTGCCCGAGGTGCTGGACTCATTGGTAATGGCTGGAGACCCCAGTGAGGCTGCGCTAATGCGGCGTAAGGATTTGGCCCAGACGGTGGCATACCACCGTGCCCTATGGTTGTCGTTTGTCCCATGTTGGCCGTATGTGCGCGCTGGGGATGCGTAGGGTATGCAAATACACCCGTAGAACCTGGCGCAGCTGTTGAGTGTACAGCCGTACTTGATCCCGGAGTTGCGATCAATTTCTTTGCGAGCGGCGCAGAGGTAAGGGGTGGCGGTAGAGGCCCGCCTTTAGTGTCGCCCTTGATGCTTCTCTTCAATGGTGGTTCTAGAACAGACGCACCCTTGTCCTTCTTCCTCCCACCCTTTCCATCCTGTGGTGTGGAAGCGGCCAGCTGAGCTTTCGCCTCCTGTTCCTCGAAGGTATGTTGATATTTCTCCTCGAGAGACCAGAAAAACCCTTTCCCTCTGTCCCCACCACAGCGCTCCATCTTTTTAAACGCACGCCCCGACGACAAGTTGTGCCGAACTGAGCTCTAAACACCCTGGTGTAAGCTGCGCGCAGCACTGAGGACTCGGAAATGAAATTACCATCCATGCTCCATCCGCGTATCGGTAATAGTCGTAGGTATTCATAATCCATGCACATATTTCTTGTAGTGTGGCCTTCCCACCAATAGCTTTGATAGCGCGGTATATCAACTGCGCGTACGTAAAGGGAGGTTTGGGTGGCATATCCTCTGGTTTGGGCCGGGGTGGCAGCTCAACTGGCTCTAAATCAGATTTCTTGCGCTTCTTTGGGTTCGCTGCTTTGCTGGCTTTACCGATGGCATTGGAATTCGGTAGCTGAGGCTGGGGGCGGGGTGGTGATTTGATCTGGGGTGTAGGTGGCGGCGGTGGTAGCTTGGCTTCTACAGGTGGAGGAGGGGAGTTGGGGGGCTGGGAGGAAGGTGGTGAAATAGACGTAATGTCCAGGGAGGGGGAACGTTGGCGGTTGGTAGACGAATGTGAGCTTGGGGATGGTGTGTCTTCAGGTGGAGAAGGAGGTGGAAGAACAAAAAGGAATGTGCGAGAAGCGATTTGAATTTGGGATCTGGAACAACGGGGTAAGAATTTGAGGAACGTTCGCATGTCCACATGCGTGGAAAATAATTCCAGTAGTACTCACCGCTCACTGAGGGGGGCCCTTGTACCACTGGCAGACCAGACACCGTCCACCCATGCACCGTTCCGGCCAATGACGACGAGAACGAAACGGTCCTCATCTTGGTCATACTCTATCTTCGCATGAAAGCGAGAAACGCTCTTAAGCGCACCGAGATCAACGTCGACCTGTGCGGGCTCGGCGGTCGATGAGGTTGCAGCATTCGGGTTAGGAATGCAACGACGCCCGATAGTAACCGATAGTGTCTGAATGTAGAAAGTGAAATGGGGAAACACTAGGGAATAATAAGCGGTTATCTTGTCCTGCGGAGGCGGCGAGAACGAGCGGTCCTGGTTTGTGGAAGGGTGAGGTGCCTGTGGGGAAACAGAGCGGGTCCGGCAATCCATTGGAGGATGTGTGACGAGAAGGTGTTTGAGGTCGTCGTCGTCGTCGTTGAGGCCGAACAAACTGGAATCGTATCAAGAGTGTCGTAGTACCCACGTGACCTTTGGCGAACTCTTTCGTTCTCCTGTCAGTGTCATGTCGGCACCAGAATCCGAGTCCTCGCTCGACGCTATCGAGGTCAAGGTCGACATGCTCGCAGAGCAAGATGCGGATAGCACAAATTCATCCCTTCGATATATGGCATATGGCGCCCGCCTTCGCACAGCACTTTTGGCATCCTCTCGTTATGTTGCATATGTATGTCATGCTTAATTTGCTTCCATTTCATGGTGTCAGTAGAGAAAATTTCGCAGACAAGTGATGTTGGCGAAGCCTTTCGTCCTGTAGTGCCACCGTGGGTGGTCAGCGCCGCCTATGGCGTGTCCTGGCTGTATCTCGCCGGGTGAGCACAGTTCAAATCCCTGCTCTATGTTTGAATATTTAAAATCGGCAATTGAGCCAGAGATGTAGGCTATGAATCCTATAAAGCTCATCACCGCGGACCTTCCCCCACTGAAGCGGCATATTTCTCCGAGCCTACTCGAATCGGAATAGCAGCCGTCCAACGTGCGGCGTTTCAATCTATTGCATCCATGTACGCTACCTCCACTATCCGAATACTCGATCCCTAAGATCCGATGCAGGGCATTGCCCGCATTTACCATCCACACTGCTGTTCGTCAAGCGAAAAAGGCTTTTACGAATGTACAGAATCCCCGCATGCGCACCTGGGGTCCTACAATGACTGGTCTAGCCATTGTTCCCGTCCTACCGTACATGTTCGATCGCCCCGTGGAACACGCTACTGATCGGGTCTTCGATTGGATAAGAGAAACTCTCATGGGGCAACAGAACCAAAAGAAGGATGCTGGTAACAAAAGCAAAAGCGAACTCTAGAACGGCAGGTCGTCCAATGTTTGACATTTTGGAAGGCATATACTACATTTATTGCTTCATATATCTCACAACAGTGCCCGATATTACATAGATACTACATGTAAGCAAGTCATGAAATAATCCCTGTCACTGGCATTATAAACTTGATCTGCCGAGTGCCAAAGGGATGGAACTGATACTGCTGGGGGGAATGAGCCCAACCTCTGTAACTACTGCGGTGATATATGTGGGAGGCGTTAGGTCATATAGGGGATTTAGAACCTCCAAGTTTGCTCGAGGTAGAGGCGACGCAGATTCTCCAGGTGATATCGAGAAACGATTTGGGGCTGTGCAGTGGTCACGCCAATGGAGCTTGTGTATAATGATATTAAACGCACCTAATTCATTTTTCCCAAAGCCGTCAAGCATAACGCCTTCACTAAACTTGTACGTTTCACAACAGACCACGACAGGCACCCCATGCTGCTTCGCCATCATAGCCACAAGGGCTGTTCCTGCTCTGGAATACACGGCTCCATTCGAGCAGAGGGAGTGGGCTCCAACAAGAACGGTCGTAGCTTCCGTAAGAAGGGACGGAAGGGATGGAAGGAGGGCATAGGTACAGGGTATAGACTGCGCGGTTAATGACCTGAGCAGGGACTTTCCTGTAAGGAGTTGAATCGAACATTTTCGCCGCCAGGGATGACACACAGACCTTCAAGCAACGGCCGTGAATCTATAACAATAACAGAAAATCGCTTCCCATCCTCTTGTGCTCTAAGTAGAACCTTCTCAACCACAGACGATCTAGAAAGTCAACCAGTTCATTTCCGGGTACCTGATTTGAGGTAGGCCAACCTGGCGTATGCAAGAATCACATCCCCGTCGTTGATCTTCTTCCCTGCTAGGTCTTGGATGACTTCGCCCGCAACGATAATTCTATCCCGGATATAGTTGTCTATCTTCTCGCAGAGGGCGTCCTTTGCCTGCATCGACCATTTAAGTTGACAAGGCTGATCCTTTGGAGGGAGCCAGAAATGTCACGCACATCCTGCTCCGGCAGATCGATGTCTGAACCGCTGATTTCCAGTTTCAATTGGCGAATCGCATTCCCCATGGTAACAGACATGGGCCGGGCAGACACTAAGTGTGTGATTTGGGGAGAGAGATGAGTCATTAAATGTCTCGAAAGGGTACTGTGAGCGGGGGTGGTATAATCTTGTATAACCTGTGGCATCGCTCGTCGATTCTGTGAACAGGGTTTGATCGACATCAACTCACCGTTTTGAACGCAGTAAGCGTAGCAATACATCTTGCATTTGCCCCACAGATTCTGAATTCAGCAAAGAGGAGCCCAAGCCGAACGATGGCTGGATGTATATTGCCCTTGACCTGGCCAGCCATTTTTGGGAGACCAAAATGAGAGAAGATACGCAGTCCTCTGATACGCGAATTTGTTTCTTCTTGCATATTCGAAACGGATCCAGCTGCTTGACTCGCAACCTGTTGTTGCTTTGTGGGTTGCTTCGCGTGGCTCTCCTGGGCCACCGGGGCCTTCTTCGGACTGGGTTGGGCTTGCTGTAGTTGCTGCTGTTTGAGGAGAGCCTTAGCTGCTCGTTGTTTTTCTTGTAGCTCCCGTCGTTCTGCTTTGGTCATTGATTTCTGTGGTGGCTGTCCGCTCGATGTTGGTGGAATCTGTATTGTCCCGGGTGCCAACTCTGGTTGTCCATTTTCCGTGGTTGTTGGAACAGGCATTTGGCTTGACTAGATGGCTTGCAAATCTTGTTGAATATGAAGTCAAGATTTGGGTCAGTGAGCTTGATCAATTGATCGAGTCAGTTCTCGATAAACATGTGACCATGAGACTCGGGGGTTTGCATTTTACAAGTCCTCAACCGATGCTCCGACTCACTTGAACGGTGACCACATCGAACACTTTATCAATCCCTCCTCCATACCCACGTATCCCCTTTTTACGGGTACCATTTCAGATTTAACTATATAAAAGAAACAACTGGAAGTCTATCATGGTAGGATTTTTTGCTACCCCATACGAACATGACGCATTATATTCGTAGGGTGTTCCTGCACTGTTCCGCTGGCTCAGCAAGAAATACCCCAAAATTAGTGGGTAATGTCCAGTATTGTTGTGGACTATACTGAACATGATACAAGTTTATCCCGTGGATGAAGAGGAAGAGGCAAAGATCCAAGATGACGATGGCAATAACATTACTATCCCTGTGAATATTGCACAACCCAATCCCAATGGAACGGAATTCGACAACCTCTACCTTGATATGAATGGCATTGTGTGTATTTTTCCCTCCACTTGAGGGTTATCTTCTAATTCTCTTATAGGTGCATCCATGTACACACCCTGAGGGCAAGGTAATGCATTCGGCAATCTTTTATAATTCTGTCGACTCAGAATGTAAATAGCCCGCTCCAGAGACAGAGGAGGAGATGATGGTCGAGGTGTTCAAATATACAGAACGTGTCGTGAACATGATACGACCGAGAAAACTTTTATTTATGGCTATTGGTGGGCAAGTTGAAGTCAAGGAACTAACTATTGCTCAACTATTTTCAGATGGTGTCGCCCCTCGTGCTAAAATGAATCAACAGAGGTCACGGCGATTCCGCTCCGCACAAGAAGCCAAAGACAAGGAAGATGCACGGAAGGAGTCGGTTGCACTCTGGGAAGGTGCGCACCCCCAGGCTGATATGGCGTCATATGTTTAATACCCTACAGCCATGGGTAAGGAAGTCTCAGAAGATGAGAAAAACAAATTATCATGGGATTCTAATGCTATCACACCCGGTACGCCCTTCATGGATCTGCTCGCATCGTCTCTGCGGTATTGGGTGGTGCAAAAAATCAATACGGATCCCGGATGGAAGCATGTATGTGTTTTGTATCCCCTCTTATGTTTGCCGACTTTTTGTAGATGCAAGTCATCATTTCTGATGCTGGTGTCCCCGGAGAAGGAGAGCACAAAATTATGGACTATATTAGAAGACAACGGTCTAATCCCGGACATGACCCCAACACACGACATGTAATTTATGGTTTGGTTCGTATATCATCACCACAGGTCGATATTTGTTCATCATTTCTAACCAGGATGCTGACCTCATTATGCTTGCGCTGGCAACACATGAGCCTCATTTCAGGGTACTTCGGGAGGACGTCTTTGCCAACGATACTAGTCCGAGTGCCTGCCGCATGTGCGGCCAGGAAGGTCACTACGCCGCTCAATGTACTGGAACAAAAGCAGATATCAAGAAAAAACCACCAGCGGAGAAGAAACCTTTCATATTCCTCGATGTCGCTATCCTGCGCGAGTATCTCGAAGTCGAGCTTGACGTGACCAATACCCCATTTCCATTTACGTTGGAACAAGCCATTGATGATTGGGTGCTCCTTATTTTCTTTGTCGGCAATGATTTCCTTCCCCATCTTCCTTCACTTGAGATTCGAGAAGGCGCGGTTGATACTCTGTTAAAGATTTGGAAGCAAGAGCTCCCGAGAATGGGTGGATATCTTTCGAATCATGGTCAACTTGAATTATCCCGAGCACAGATTATTCTTGAGGGCCTTGCTAAAAGAGAAGATGAGATATTCCGACGACGGCGTGAAGGTCCGTCATACTCTCCGTACATCAGCCGCTCCGATCATACCCCCCCTCCTTTATAATGTGTGATAAACCTATTAACCCATGCCGCTGTTTATGTTCCTTTCAGCTGAAGAACGGCAGGACCAGAATGCCAAACGCCGTAAACTGGAAATGCAAAGAAATAAGGAGGGATTTACCACTGGCCCATCACCAAGTCTTGCCTTGACCGCCACTCCAACAGCTCCTTCAACTATCTTGGGTACTCCATCTACTACCTTGAACGGCTCATCCGCTCATCCCTCACTTCCTAAACGTCCTAACTATGATTTTGCCGCGAATGCTGATTCCATCGGCTTCGGTGCCGCTCAAACACCACAATCGATACAGAATATACCGACAGCGACACAGGCTTTAGCAGGATCTAACCGCGATGTTGTAGCTAACCGCCGTGCGATCCGTATGGCGAATATGAGCGCTGCTGAGATGCTCAAGGCTGAGTTATCAGGCCTCACCCCTGTGAAACCTAACCTCGCATTGCCGCCAAAACCGTCGCCCACGACAATTGCACCTACGCCCTCGCTTGATGCATCTCGGATGAGCGATGTATCTCTAGATGGGTTCAGCAGTGATACCGATGAGGTACCTGGATTTGGCCAGCATCGTCGCACCACCAACGTCACGCAGCCTATTTCTACTGTTGAGGAAATGGCGAAGCCAAGTGACCCTGCCCTGATGGAGAGTGATCCAGATGGAGATGGAGATCTAGATCTAGATGATAAGCAAATGAACGTGGACCCGGTTAGACTCGAGGAGGTAACGACAGGCGTGAAACGCAAGCTTGGGGAAGGGACAGAAGGAGAAGCTGAAGACGTTGAAGAGGAGGATGACGCTCCTGCCAGCGCGTTGGCGCTGAAGGTTAATGCAGATGGTAGTGTAGAGCAGGAAGACACAGTCAAGTACTTTCAACGTTCCCTTGCCCGATATATTCCCAACTTATCTTTGACCTCAGGCTGTGGGAACCAGGGTACAAGGAGCGCTATTATCGACAAAAATTTGGTGTCGAGTTGGGAGACTCCGAATTCAGATACAAGTACGCAACTTTTGGTCATTTGTTTTCAGTGCCCCTTACATTGGGCACAGGATAACGAAAGCTTACGTCGAAGGTTTGGCATGGGTACTACGTTATTATTATCAAGGGGTATGCAATTCATTGATTACCTCCCTACGCGACACTCATTTCTCAAATTAGACGCCCTCCTGGCATTGGTATTATCCTTACCACTTTGCCCCCTTTGCAGCCGATTTCGTAGAAATCGAGAAGATGGACATCTCGTTCGAACTTGGTCAACCATTCCGACCATTCGAACAGCTGATGGGCGTGTTCCCTGCTGCAAGGTTAGTCTTATCATATATATCTATCCCTCCTAATCAACCTATAGTCGCCAACATATCCCTCAAGCCTTCCATCAATTGATGACTGACGAAGATTCGCCCATCATCGATTTCTATCCCTCCACGTTCGAGATAGATATGAACGGAAAGAAAATGGCATGGCAGGGCGTCGCCTTGTTGCCTTTCATCAACGAGGAACGCTTACTGGATGCCATGGGTGTACACTACCCGAACATCACTGAAGCAGAAGTACGGCGCAACCAATGGCGCAACGATGTGCTATTTGCCTCTGACGAACATCCCATTTATCCCTTCTACGAACAATTGTATGGCAAACGCAAAAGCCAAGAAGTGAGTATACATTATTTTCTAACTAATATCAACTTACCTCTAGGTTTTGTAGCCTGTGCCCATCGATACGCAACTAAGCAAGGGGATGAGCGGCAGTGTTCTTCCCAGCCCAGACTGCCTGCCTGGGTCTACATACTACAGTCCATTATCTGAACAAAACCTGCCCGATATCAAAAATGATCGCTCCTTGTCCGTTCTGTATTTCTTCCCAAAACAGCTCACCCCTCATCGATCCGTGCTGCTTCCCGGGGTGAAGAAAATGCCTCGCGTTCTGACTAGCAACGACCTCGAGGTCACCAGAAGTGGCGGCCGCGGCCGCGGTCGTGGCGGTTATGACCGCGGAGGCGGCGGCGGCAGGGGGGGTGGTTGGAATCATCACGGGAACGGAGGCCCGCCTGACCGCGGAAGGGGCGATCAGTTCCACTCTCGCGCGACGAACTACGGGCAAAATCATTACAGTTCTGACCGAGGCGGTGGGAACAATAGAGGCTACGGAGGGGGTGGCCGTGGCAGCAACTCTTACCAACAGTCATATCCACCACGTCCACCTCAGCAGCAAAATTATGGTGGTTATGGTAATGGTGGACCCCCCAACCGTCCACCCCCTTACGGGGGGTATGGTTCAGGGCGTGGTGGACCCCCTGAAGGTAGCTCACAAACGACACCATACGGACAGCATGGCGGATACGGTGGATATGGAGCGACTGGGGGTGGATATGGCGCTCCTAATAGTACCAATTACGGAGGATACGGGTCTGCTCACTACAATAATCCGTACCAACTACCACCAAGAGGTGGGGCATCATATAATTCCGCGCCCCGTGGGAGAGGAAGGGGCGGCTGGTGATATCCTTACATTGCGACCTAATTGTCTAGCCTGTATTACTATCGATATGCATGTATTTTCAATTGTATATGCATTCAGGCCACATTCAGGCCACATTCGAATACGTCTAGAGAGACATTTCACAGCAATATAGCAGTACAATTGCACATAATTGGCACTAAGAAGTTCAGATAAATCAATATCCGCCCCCGACCCCCTGGCTCCCTGCGTATCCCCCACCATGTCGATCCGGCATTCCTAGGTTGAAGCCACCTGGCATGCCTGAGCTGGCAGCGCCAGGCCCCCCTTGGTGAACACAAGTAAGGCAAAGGGTGTATCTCCTTTCTTTAGCCTTAGCTTTGCGTCTGATTTTTCTCTCGCGACGGCGCCTTCGCTTTTCAGCTCGTGCTTCATGACGTCTACGCCGAGCTTCCATGACGTCTCCCATTTGACCTTGACCAACATTTGGTCGACCATAGATTCCATAACTGGTCGGCCCGTATTTTCCATCATCATCAGAATCTTCAGTGGAGCTGGATGAAGACGACGACGAGAGGGAATCGTCGCCGTCATCGTATGGTAAATCCATGGTGCCCGCTGTTGGACCTGTGCGCCTCTCCCGCCCCTTGTACAACACCACTTCGACACCGCGAGTAATAAAGAAGGAACTATTCCATAAATCCACCAAATCCGCAACCAGAGTTGCCCGTCGAGGTGGGCGATTGCCACGGCCGAGGTCTGGTACAGGAAGCTGCCCTTGCCAAGCGAGCCCCAGATCCTTGAAATGGATGAGATGCCAAGATAAAGATTAACCAGATACCCGTACCTGTACGAAGCGAATCCAGTCCTCGTGGTATACATCATGGGGCTGGAGAACAGCAGGCATCCTGGGTACATGATCCAGGAAGCTATCCATATCCTGAATCTTCATTGGTTCAAACGGGGTATAAGGTTGGGCTGCGTTAATTGGGCGGGAGAAACCCTCTGGTGCGGCCAATGGGCCCTTCTCGCCAGGGAATACGCCAGGATCGGGAATCCGGGGAGAAGCGCCAGGAAAGGTAACTGGGCCTGTGGGAAAGGCCACGCCACCACCGCCGGGTCCCATGGCTCCAGGGTTAGGAGAAGGTGCGCGTGAACGAGGGTGAGCATCAACCCCACGACCACGAGGTCTAGCGGTCTCGCTTCCAAATGGTGTGGTTGAGCGAGCGTACGGGTCTGCTGTAGCTGCGCGAGATGGGGATGATGGATACCACGGTGTTTCACCCGGGCGCATGGCAGGTGAAGACCCAGCATATTGCGCTGGGGGATAATGATTTGATCCCCTCGGGTTCGAATATGGACCTTGAGAACCTGCGGTAGAAACATAAGGACCAGAAGCGCCATATGGGCTTGGGCCCATGTTGCCACTGATTGCTCGTGCCCGCTCAGCCCCTCCTGCTTCACTGGTGCTATACTTCCTGGGGCGACCGATTCCAGCTACCTTTGGATCCCGTTCGCTACCATATTCTCTACTCCGATCAAGGTCTAGGTCATTGAATTGCCGGTCGAGGTCAGTGAGCCCGCCACCCGTGCTCTGCTTACGATCGCGCATGTAAGGCGACGATGCTGATGTAGCATAGGGTACTCCTCCACCTGCCCCTCCATAAGGTGAACCTCCTGGTAGACCACGATCACTGTACGCTGCCCCAGCATATGGACTAGTTGGGTACCCTGATCCTGGATATCCATTTCCACCGGCACCCCCTTGTGGGAAGCCAGGTGCGGGAGGGCCACCATTAAAACTCTTGCGCCGCTCACGAGCCATTGCGGCCTGGGCATCGCGTTCGCGCGCCCGGCGGAGGTCGATCTCGGGATCAACCCTGTTAGGGTCTCCCCTGGCTTGTCCCATGCGTTCTTTGTCCCGGAGACGCCTAGCAGACTCTTTCTCTTCCCTCCTTCTCCGTTTATCCTCGTCGCGTTGCCTGTCAAATAGAAAATAAGTATCTTGTCCAGATCGGAGCAATAATTCCGATTGCCCTGAAGGTAATAATTAAAGGGTATAACTGACCAGTCTTTGATTGTCTTCTGATCATCCCGACTGAGGCTACCCCGATTCCAAGATGCGGCGAAATCCTGAGGTAATAGTATTGTTCAGCCACAAAGGATGTACACATTTCGTAGGATCACTCAACGCTGACCGAATTGGCGGGTTGGGCACCAGCTGGGAGGATTTGTGTAGCTTCTGCGGGTACCCATTGAATTCCGCTTACAACACCATTGGGAGTCTGGTAACTAGTAATGGTATAAATTGATCCCCACTCTGGTCGTCGAACTTGTTCGCAAAAGTAACCCACCTAGCAGCAACCGCTCTGGTGATAAATGATCGATCGGTCAGTGTGGGGTCAACGAATGAATATGCTTTCCAGAAAGGGGTACGCACTTGAAAGGATGGTAGATTACTCGCCCGTCAGGCCCTGTGGAAGTTGTATATGTTACAGAACCTGGTACGATCTGCCCGTCTGAGGGTTGATATGCTTGGGATCGATTCTCTGGAGCAAACGGTGAGGGCGATCTGTACATAATGGTTTCTAGCACAGGCTGCCCAAGATGATCAGTTCGGTTGGGTTATAGTGAGTGTTATCGATTGTGAGGAACGTGTTGATGTTGTGACAGTGTCATAACTTGAAGTTGCGTCAAGGCAAACGGAGTTGTAATCTTGCAAATGATGATAAGATAAGAACTTCAATCTCATTGTGAAATATCACTGCAAAATAATCAGAAATGCTATAATACGTGTAGGTTGGATGGAAGCCATAGGTCAAGAAGGATCACCAGAATCTCCAGTACAATAGGATAATGACTACCAACACGATTGCGCCTAATGGTGCATACTGTCGTATCATCGCCTGAATGTTAAGGTTTCGTGTAGCCTTGCGGTACTTTTCGGAATCGGATCGAAGGGAGGTTGAGAGCTGAGACATGCCTAGGGCCACAGGAATTATTACGGGAAAAGGTGCTAGACTGATTAGCAGAACGTACGGTCCAAGGAATCCCCACGCCAAAGCAGCTCCTCCATGTTTTTAGTCATGATTCTAGTAACATCTTGCAGGTCATCGTTGAGTCTATCGAGTGAATTTCCACTGGCAGCGGTCGCCGTCCGAGTATCGCGGTACAGCCGAGCGGTTTTTGACATGAAAGTGTCTAGGACTCCAGTATGATATGTGGGTGTTAACCAATTTATGAAGGGACGTACCGAATCCGAGAAAGGCGTAAGGCTTGCGAACTGTTTCCACCTTGGGCCCGTACGTCGTTGCAAATTCCTTCGACAGCTCATCCAGGAATGAGAATGCCAGTTTTCGAGGATACGATTTATCGGCTATGGTAAGGAATACAACATTATCTGCTATGAGGTAACTGAATGTGGGTAAACGAGGGGCCAAGAATGAAGGATACATGATGGAAACATACTGTAGTGTGTATGGACCACTTTCAATGGAGCACCGGGGCTCAGAATTGGGTGTAATGCGCCGGAAAATCAGCTTAGATTGCTGTTTATGCTCTTGGAGAGCTTGTTCTGTCTGATGTTGGTTGAATTGAGAAATGAAAACAATGAACAAGTGGATGGGATCACCTGCTCGTCGTCTACGCTGGCAGCAAGAGGCAAACCGTCCGAGGCCCGTGCAATTATTGTTGAGCGAACCATGGCGAACGACGAGTAAGCTCAGCTGCACAAAGGTTGAGCGCTGTTGTCAGCTGCACGTGCTCCTACGTGTAATTTGTTACCCGCCGGTTGCCACGGTTCTAAATTCCCGGTGGAGAACATAAACATATGTTTTTCCGCGGATCACAAGAGACTTCAAGTGTCATATACATAAACAACCAGATTCTCTGATCATCCGCTACCACCATCCTCAGCTATCTTTGGAATGTCATTTTCCAAACTTTTCAATGTTAATACTCAGGTATGTTATTTGACGAAAGGGTAGAATACCCTTCTGACGTCCAATCAATGGTTTGCTTAGTTGGCCTTCTATGGGGCATACCATTCCAATAGTGTGAATATCATGATACATATGATCTGTGTCCCGATCCTTCTCTGGTAAGCAAGAGAATATACATTGCGTTGAACATTGTTCCATTTTACCTAGGTCTGGACAAGTTATGGGGGCTTCACTACTTCCAGTTCCATCCGTCGTCCCGAAGGTTCATTATAACATTAACGAGTATTTGGTGTTCGATCTAAATGCGTCTGCTATCCATGCCGGACTGTATTTGGCATATTATTTCCTCCTGGAACCATTCGCGGCTGTAAGCTCTCCCCCCTTCCTTCGCGTGCCCCTAGTAAAATGGTCAAAACAGCTCCTCTACGCCCCCCAACTAGCCCTCTCCCTTCTGACCGCAACAGCTTTCTCCCGAGGACATGGACATATCACCCAGGCAGCAATTCTTCATGTTGTCTCCTGGGTAGCACAATTCCTGGGACATGGACTAGCTGAGGGACGTGCCCCAGCCCTCGTCGATAATCTTATTGGGGGTGTGTTCTATATGTTTCTGGAATTTCCATGTGATTGACTATTCCATTGTAGCCGTTGTACTTGCGCCCTTCTTTGTTCATCTCGAAGTTCTCTTCTTGCTCGGGTATAGGCCTGACATGCGCAAACGGGTTAATAGCGAGATTGGTAAAGAGATCACAAGGATTCGAAAAGCCGAGGGAAGCAAAGCCAGAGCCAACGCAAAAAGGCAGTAATTGCTGTTCCATAGCATGCGCTTTTGCTTGCATCCTGGGGTATTTATTTTTCTGGATGGATTGGTGAGGTCACGACCATTGTAATTGTCATGCCCAGTCGGAGGTCTTTGCGTGAAGCAAAATACCATGGAAGTATATATGAAATTATCTTTTCCCAGAATACAATTGTGATCTGGGCGTAAGTATATTTGGTGAAATATTTCATCACTGTTCATTTCTTGGCAGCTAGGCTGGCTGGTGGCGGCAAGGCAGGTTCCCCGATGGGCGTAACGTATGCAGAGGTGAGTCCCCCGTCGACCTTGAAATCGGTCCCCTACGAAACGGCGTTTAAATCAAGGCGAATGATGGACCAGAAAAAAACGGGGGCGCACGGTCATGTAGCTGCTGTCATCGCTAGCAACTAGAGAAAACAACAGCGAAATATTTAAATGACTGTCATACAAGGTGGAGCATAAACTGCACGCACGGAATAGCGCTGCCTTTGCTAACTCAACTGCTTCTCCAAATCTACCCATTGGGAGGTGGACCAGGCGGCGGTCCCGTTTCTCCGCAGTATTGAGGAAATCCATAAGAAGAGCTTCCATGCAATCATCAGACTCGTAAAGTCACCATATGCTTGCACAACTCACGGGTTTTCAGCGGACCACTTTAGGACGGTTATTTTACTCAAAAGCATGGTTAAAAACACCTTGGGGACTTACGGGCAAAGGGAATTGAGACGAATGCCTTCCCGCGCGTGGACCATTGCGAGTTCCCTCGTCATGGCAAGAACAGCACCCTGCAAACAGAAAGTGTGTCACCCTAAGGAGATGGTTGAGCTGGCCAGATATACCTTGGATGCAGTATCTACTCCAAATCACATCAGTGATCCGTATAGAGAAATTAATCTCATAGACTAACAAGCAAGTTGGGGCGTCGCAGCGCCAACTATGGCTACGAAGCTTGCTGTATTGATGATACTTCCTCCAGTATGAAGACCCTTGGTTTCATCCGTCGGATTCTCGCGCATCGCGAGGATAGCGTATTTACAACCCCACCAAACCCCCTTGAGGTTGATTTGCATGGTTAGATCCCAGATGCGTTCTTCTGTGTTGAGGGCGTTGTCATCTTCCGGGTGCATAATACCTAACCCCAGATGTAATGTTGTA
This sequence comes from Collybia sp. MG36, assembly GCA_003313185.1. Lineage (NCBI taxonomy): Eukaryota > Fungi > Basidiomycota > Agaricomycetes > Agaricales > Clitocybaceae > Collybia > Collybia sp. MG36. Next base: position 5,839 of record QGOG01005983.1, on the reverse strand, counting down.
AGTATGTGATAGCAATATTGCGACGCAATAACTACCGGCGTTGTTGAACTGAGCAGCCCAATATGTACCTTTAGCGGCATGGTTCGAGACAGCATTCCCTTACCATAACATCCAGCCTCCCAAATTCTTGGATGGCCTTATCGACTGCGGCTTTGACGTCGCTTTCTTTACCAACATCTGCTCTTGTCGCAATGACTTTGGCGTTTGGGAATCGTTCCGCGATCATGGCAGCCCCTATCTCCGCTGCTTCGAAATTGATGTCCACGAGCAAAACATTCGCTCCTTCTTGGGCAAATAAAAGCGAGGATTCAAGACCGATTCCACTATTGATAAGATCGTGATATAGAATGCCTTCTTTGGAGAATTCAAACGTACGATCCTGCACCAGTCACCAATGCAGCCTGTATAGCAATGCCACCTGGCTCAGCACGAGGACAACGCCGGAGCCCATTGACCTACCTTGTGTTGGAGTCGTCCAGGCATGAGTGTCTAATGGTCACAATTATGAAGTACAAAGTCAAAGCTCTGCAATCTCCCCGATAAGCATATTTAAGCACCACTCGGAACAGCGATTATCTCGGATCTCCCGAATGATCTGATTCTGGATCTGAAGTTTATAAACCCGTGCTCACATGTCACAAGAACGAGGATCGGTTTATGGATCGGCTAGCCCAATATTCAGACTGGTAGCAGTGTTATCGAGTATTGCATAACGCTAAAAAGGCGGAACTTCCATGGTATAAAATCATGCAGGTGGTTCAAAGTGATGTGAATCAGTCCAGGAGGGGAAGTAGAAGGGTACGTATGACAATCATGACCGCAATCTCCACTGCAAGGGCTAAGGAGAATCGTGGGGAAAGCTTTCTTCATTGAACATGTCGCGAAAGTCTTTCACAAAGTCAGGGAAGGAGCTGTATGTTGAGCAAGACTCTGGCGATGGAGGTGCGGCGTTAGTTCTCCCTGCAGTACGCCTTCTCCTAGGTGTCGAGTTGGTGGTGCAAGATGTAGCCCTAATAGGGGATGCCCCGCGTTGGTCAGGTCTAGAGGCGAAAAACTCATCCCCAGATTCGGACTCGGTAGCCGAATCATCAAGCGCGTCGTTGGGTTTGGGGCTCTCAACCTCACACACCTCCTGGTTGTAGTGAACGCCTTGGGGGAAGAGGTCTGTAAATGACATGTTCCGCGTGGGAAGGGAAAAGATTTCATCAGATTCTGTCCTCGCGAGGGGGAGGGTCGGTCCCTTGTATCTTGAATTGGACCGCGTGACACTGGTTCGCTGGGAAGAGCTAGGAGGTATGTCGTTGATCAGAGAGTTATAAAGTGAACCAAGTCATAGCTCAAACGCACCGTGGTTTGGAAGGCGATGTTGGAGTACTTAAGGGCATGGGTCGCTTGTGAAGGTATGGAGACCCTTCCTTGGGAAAGCTGAGTTCCCTCTCGATCTGACTCTGTGAACTCGCTACAAGCTCGTATGCGCTTCGTTCCATGGGACTTTCGTCATGATCCAAGATGATGGTTGAGGAGCGGGGGAGATCCAATCCATCGGGGAGCTCTCCACAGGAGGGGTAATACTGTGTTTGTGATGAAGGAATACACTCATCCTCATGTTGAGTGAAGCCGGGCCGGGTGGGATCAATGCATTTAGCGAGAGATGTAGAAGAGTCCGCCTCAGGCAGGCGGGAATAGTATGAATCAACATCAAAAGTCTGGGAGGATGGTACGGGTGTCCAAGATACCGCGTGCAAAGAGTCACCCCCCATGGTATCTCTCGGGAATGGACTGCTGCGTGGTGTGGTTGGCAAGTCGTTACGAGTATTGTTTGGAAGCGAATGCGGCGTCGTTCCGCGTGAGATCCTTCCCTTGGAACTAGGAGTTGCGAAAGGAAGCGAGGACTCCATCTGGGGCAGTTTGGTAGGTTTAGCGACGCGCCGCGCCGACATGGGTGTAGGGAGATTATGGGCACTTTTCGGCCGCGGTTGGATCCTTGCGCTTGCCTTAAGGCGAATGTTAGGAACTCCTGATCGCGGATTTGTTGGTGGAGGAGTCTGAAGGGAACTTTCCCCAGTGATACGACGAGATGTGGTTTTGGGAGTTGGGTGGTTCGAGACCCGCGTGACCTCGGGGGTAGTCAAATCTATGATATCGCCTCGAACTGAGCGTAAAGATGGAAATGTTGGAAAGTCCAATGTGCAAAGCCTTGGTTTAAAGAAGGTGCTGATGGGTGGTGGGGTTAAAGATGACTCGCGTGAACCTGGAACCGAATCAGAGCGATTGAGAGACTCCCTGGTGACTCGAAGCTCCTTGTTATCTGCCACAGTCTGTAGCACTTTGGTTTCTCTCCGCTTGGCTCGCTTAGTTGAGGGCTTACTGGTTTCTTCATCCTGACCTCGTGAGCGTTTCAGGGAAGCAAGCGAAGGATCCCCATTCTCTTTACGGGTTCGAGGAGTCCGGATGCGAGAAAAGTATGAGGTTATCGGCGCCTCCCCCAGTCCTGACATAGGTGAAGCTAATAGCTGTGACCCAGGTATGTGAGGTATGTGAGGTCCAGAGTGGTGCGGCTTCGAGAGCCGACATACATATAACAAACAAAGTTAAACAACGCGACATGATCACTACGAATCCGATAATTTGAATCCTCAGACGCGGCGCTCATAGCTACGCTAGTAGCATACCCATGGCCACCCATATCATGTCTGACAATCAACAGTCTAAAAAACGAAAAATTACACCAGAACCAGAGTCTCAGGCGCTCGGAACGAATCTTCTCATCAAACGCTTATCAGCTAAAGCCAAGATCCCAACACGAGGATCAGCCCTCTCAGCTGGTTACGATCTCTACAGGTTGGGAAAAGTTATGAAACAGCTTCCGAGGACCGTGGGTTCTAATATAACAAACCGACAGTGCAGAACAAAAAACCATACCAGCTCACGGAAAGGCCCTTGTGGACATTCAGATTTCCATCGCTGTGCCACCAGGTACCTATGGCCGCGTTGCCCCACGGAGCGGTCTCGGTTTGCGCCATTTCCATCTCGGTTTGCGCATCATCTAATGCCTATGCATACACCAGCATCAAAGTTCATGATTGACACGGGGGCAGGGGTTATCGATGCAGATTATCGGGGAGTTGTGTTTGTTCTGCTATTCAACCATTCGGACAGAAATTTCCAAGGTCAAGAATTTCCTGTCTTCTCCAGCACTGAAATCGTGATATCGGTTTAGTCGAGGAAGGTGATCGTGTCGCACAACTCATTATCGAAAAGATCCACACACCCGAGATTGTTGAAGTCGAAGTGAGTATTGTATGATGTTGGATTCAGTGTTGAAATTGACTTGTTTTTATGGAGGACCTTGACGAGACAATCCGGGGTATGGGTGGGTTTGGGTCAACAGGCGGCCATTCGTTGCTCACAAATTTGGATGCCTCACCACAATTGTAATAAATTACCGCCGTCTGTCGGCATCGACAAGATAGAATCCATATGCCGTGCGGGCGGAATGCTTCAATAAAGCAGATCCAGAATTCACTGATTCACCCAACACCACGTTCGTTAACCTGTCTGCATCGGCGTCTCCCCAGCGACCTATGGGCTGTATCCCTCGAGTGTCAACAAATTTTACCGCCTCCACCAATCGAATAAGTTCTTCCAGCTCCCCCTTCAATTTTAAATGCTCCTGGGTTCCTTCGTCTGGCACTGCCAACGCCGAAAGTTTGTGAAGATGCCCGAACGTTTCGTTCGAAATTTGCGGTGTCGGATACGATGAGAGCAATTCGTTGACCGACCATGTTGGCCGCAAGGGCACACCGCAGGAATCTGAATCATATTTTGAGCTGAGGGTTCCGTATGATAATTGGCGTCTATGAAATTGTCGGAAACAGTAGCGAGCTAATGGGGCGGACATGGGGGCTTGGGTCGAGGACTTATTGAGCGGGGTTTGAAATTTAAAATTCTACCATCGATCATGTTCACAACCATGGCGCGGAATTCAGCGGCAGCCCCCAATATTGCTCGCTCGCTGCAAAATTTGCTGCCTAAGAAGCTGCCGCCAGCTCTTGCAGGTCATCCTGGAAATCTCTACGAGGTGCTTTCGCGAACACCCACCGGTGGAGTAGGCAAAGAAGTGCACCAAATAAGGTGGAGCCAGAAGCAGATATCCGACTCTTATTGGGTAGTTACTCGATCCCAATTCAAGTGCGAAGGCAAACATGGGAAGGCTTGGGGCCAGCTTTACTGGAAAGGTAAAGAACCGCAACATATGACCTTCCCATCATTAAACGATACACCAGGCAAACTAGTTAGCCCTTGTGAGGAACCAATTCGTGGGTCTTTGAAGTATACCTGGGCAGAGGGTCCAAGCGGTACAGGTAGCTAAAAATGTATGTTCTATTCACTCAAAATACCCCCCAGATTTGTTTATTCATCTATTTAGTGAACCTGCGGTGGCAGACGCTTTGGTTGTCAACCCTCAGGGCGACAAGTCCGATACTTGGCAACACACATAGGATTCTTCCAATACACGTACATTATGGCTGGTTCACAATTTTGGAAGCGTATTCGACGTGGATATCTGGCATTTTGGAAGGACAAGCCCCTGTATGTGGCCAATGCATATTTGAAGCGAGCAGTTCGGCCTGCAGAGAACTCGTTCATGCAAGAGTCATAAGAGTAATTTATGTAGTTGTCTGCAAATTGGTGAGATATAGGTGTCAAAAAGGATTTATCTTGCTCACGGATAGGATCGAGTCCTCCGCCTTGGGGCCGACGGAGCAGCCGCTGGCGGGCGAGGAAGGTGTGGTACAGTCGTGGACAAACAAAGACAACAAATTTAATATCTCATGATGACGATTTTTTTGAACAAAACGGACTTCAGATTCGAACCCAGGAAGGCAAAATACGTCGAAAAACACTGTTCCGAGGTTTTTCCCACGACATATAAGGGCGGCCAAAATTTTGGGCGGATTTTTCGACATTTTATGGAGGGGATGGGCAGCGATATGCGCTTTGAGTCATGAATTATTTGAAAGTGCCGCAACCTTGCAGTAAAATTTTGGCAACTGATCCGTTGCCCATCTTTCAAATGGTACCTCAGATTGACCATCCAACTTGAAGTCGACTTGAGTGCAGGACTCAAATTGAGCTATTGAGCCTCGTGTTGAGACCATTCTGAGTTGATGTCTTCACTAGTCTCCAAGTCGAGGATGATGACAAGCTTGGGATGGTCGCTTCGGCCATTTTGTACTGGTACTCATTTTATATACACGATTTTTGATTTCTGGCCGGATTGTGAGGTAATTCTGTCGAGGACTCAAGGTAAGTGCGGGCTGGGAGGTAATTCTCTTATGTAAAGTGTCGGTTTGTGGAATTTCCCTACCCAAAGTGGATCACACAAGTGGTTCTCTCTGTTCGGAATCAAATACAGCTATTGAAAAGGAATCGATTGCACTATTTTTCGTGATTTTAGGGTGTGTTCTGCCGACCGGCCAATTTTTTTGGGTCAAATTTCCCAATTCACTGAATTTGAAAAATCGGCTCGTGCAAATGTCTTCAATGGCTTCTAAATAAGCGATTCCAATGATAAAAAGTGCTCCAAGACTATTTGCCAGATGCCCATAACCGATCACATATTTTTGTGGGCTTTGTTTGTCCACGACTGTAAAAACCAACCCAGTGTTCAACCTCGTGGGTCAAGGCCCAACGTGACCCTCAGAATCATTATAAACTGTTTTAATTTAGGCTATCGCTAACCTGTCCGTCATTCAATCTTGTAGTTCGGGATCGTAAGCTAAAGTATAGGAAGAGATGTAGGTTGCCGAGCCTCTCTAGAAACCCTCAAGATGAT
>QGOG01005980.1:0-22277 GCA_003313185.1 Collybia sp. MG36 | reverse complement strand
CCTATCTGGCAGGTTCGGTGGAGGGGCCGGCTCATCGCATGGGCTAACGATCTTGTATGTCCTGTTGACTTCTCTGGCATGATACATTACTCACACGAACCAGGGAGTAAAAATTTACGACCACACATCACAAACGCGTATTACATTTATCGACCGACCTGTGGATAGCCCAAGGCCAGACCTCTTCAAATGCACACTTCATTGGCAGGATGACTCCACCCTTCTCATCGCATGGGCTGATCATATCAAGGTTGCCCGCATCCGTGCACGTCCCCGGACCAACAGCAACGCTGCTTCAGCCAACCTCCCCCCCCTCCTTGTAGAAATTACTGCCGTGTTCCAGATAGACTGTATGATGTCCGGCGTGCTCCCCCATCCGACCCCCGTTCCTCTCTCACCACCCCCTTCTGTCCTGCTCTCTGGCGACAACTCCAAACCGTCAGGGCCCCAGACCTTGACTGCGTTTCTAATCCTCGCATACAGCCCACCAGACACATCATTCAAGGACGAAATGACTGACGACAGGGCCCTCCAAGCCCGGAAATCGGCAGATCGTCCTGAGCTCCGTATTATCTCCCGTGGTGGCGAGGAGATTGCTGCTGATGCTATCAGTCTGACTCATTTCGAATCATGGGGTTGCAATGATTATGTTCTATCCGAGGTTGTCACTGGGGTGGAGGACAACGCTCCCGATTCAATAGAGGGGCGGTCATACGTCGTCCTCAGCCCAAAGGATTTGGTTTTGGTCAAGCCGCGCGACCGGCGAGATCATATTGCTTGGCTGGTGGATCGAAAAAGGTATGAAGAAGCTCTGGAAGAGGTTGAACGTCTAGAATTGGATCAGCAGACGGAGGGAGAGGACCCCCTAAACGCTTCAGAGATCGGTCAGCGGTACATTGAGCATTTGGTGAATGAAAGTGAGCAACCCCAATTTTCGTAGGACTTGAAATAATCTTCGCTTCCAGAGGACTACGCGAAGGCTGCTCGTCTTTGCCCCAAAGTCTGTTCGCATGATCCTAAACGTTGGGAGGATTGGATCTTTGCATTTGCAGAGAAGCATGAACTACAAGTATGCATCGATGACTCCTCCACGCGTTCGTATTGATTCTTCCCCATAGACAATTATCCCCTACGTGCCCACCGAATCCCCGAGGCTGGACCACCTGGTGTATGAGATGATGCTCGCCCATTTTCTTACTCATGACCGCCAAACTTTGCATCAAACTATCAAGGATTGGCCGAGAGATATCTATGATATTGCGGCTGTTATCGTGGCTGTCCATTCGGAGCTCGATCGTGTAGCGTCCTCGTCGTACAGCCCACGCTCTTCACCGGACTCGACAATATTGATGGAGTGCTTAGCTGAGCTGTGCGTACTCAACAATCGGGGCGTATTGCAGGGCTGATTCGGTGTAAATCAGGTATATCTCAAATCGGCAACCGGGAAAAGCCCTACCCTTCTTCCTTCGTCTGCGACGGCCCAACGTCTTCGATCTGATACGGGAACATAATCTTTTCACTGACGTCCAAGACCAAGTGCTGCTTCTGGTCGAATTCGACCAGGAGCTCATACAGAAGCGAAAGGCAATGGGCCTTCCAGCAGACGAAGAGCAGAGTGATGCAATTACGTTGCTGGTGGATAATACACATTCTATATCAGTATGTGACAACCTTGTCACCCTATCATCCATCACTAACATCTGCTAGATAGGACGTGTCGTGCAACAGCTCCAAACCAAGCCGTACTATCTGTTCCTTTACTTACATGCCCTTGTGGATAAGGACCCCCACCTGGTCTCCAACTTTGCCGATCTCCAGGTACTGTTGGCTGTTAGCTCCACTGCTCCCTTGAATTCACGATACAACTATAGGTGAAACTCTATGCTGAATATGCCACGCCCCGTTTGATCGACTTCCTGCGGGTGACTAACTATTACAATCTTGAGATGGTGAGCGCGTTCTTTGCTCGTTACGGTCAAAAGCTGACACAGTCGGAAGGCGTACAGCGTCTGCGAAAGTAAAGATCTCGTCCCCGAGATGGTATTCTTGTTGGGAAGAATGGGTAACAACAAACAGGCCTTGACGCTTATCATTGAGCGTCTTGGTGACGTTCATCGCGTATGTCGTTGAATCTTGTGTCAGGACCAGGACGCTAGGCTGAATTAGTCATCTTCAGGCCATCGATTTTGCCAAGGAGCAAGGCGATGACGATCTCTGGGAGGATCTCCTCAGGTATTCAGAGACACGACCAGGTCGGTTACAGTATCTGCCCTCATCTTGACTAACTTACTCAACCGGCGGTGCCAGCGTTCATTCGCGGGCTTCTGGAGAACGTCGGGGCTGAGATTAGTCCAATCCGTTTGATCCGCCGAATCAAAAACGGACTTGAGATCCCTGGGTTGAAGGAAGCCTTGATCAAAATTTTGCAAGATTTCCATCTTCAGATATCGTTATTGGAAGGATGTCATACCATATTGAATGGCGACAGTTCAGACCTCTCCCGGAAACTGCAGGGAGATCAGACTAACGGGTTCTTGCTGACAGGTAGGCCTGCTGCGGGTTTATTTATGGGCTACAACTGACCGATCAACAGCGAAAACTTGTTGTCCAATCTGCTCGCGTCGTCTCCAGGACACTCCCCAGGGGCTCACCCTCCTGTTTCTCTGTCGCCATGTTGTACACGCAACATGCGCAAGCGGGGGTAGTCAATTGCCTGATCAGCCCAATCCCATTTTGCGGGAAATCGGCCTGGGGCCTGTTTCAGCGAGAGGAGTAAATGGGAAAATTGCATTGTCCGTTCATAGTTCGTTTTCTCCATTCTGTTGACTGACTTGATCGATAGCGAATCCATCATCCGGAAGCGACTTGACCGTGGTTGTCCAGTATGCGAGAAGAAGGGCGAGGGCTTGAGGCGAAACTCATGATAATGGCTTGCGGCAGACGGAGATCTGTCACCGTCAGACAGTTGACAAGTTAGTTTCATTACGGATACATACTAGTTTATCAATGATACAAATATACCATACATGGCGGTATATGCACTACGAATCTACCGCCATATCATTCCAGTCATCATCATCGACAATTGATTCATGGTCCCGTCCTCCGTTTTCCATGAGACCAGAAAGACTCAAGGTATGTGGGACCGGGGATACACCCTTCCTTCCTACCAAGACACGTTCAAAGGCCTCGTCCCAGCGTGTACCACTTTGGAAGAATTTCCGCTTCGCAGATTTCCCTGGCGGCGCGCCGTAATCAAAGTGACCGAAGCCTTGCTCATGTACTGGAACATCGAAATACTGCCCCGTGAGAAGACTCAGGCGTTTCCTGGCAAGCGCTTTGCGGGCCTGAGGATGGCGCCGGCGCCGACTCGATGTTGATTCGTCCGAGTCCCATGACTCCTCCTCCGAGAATTCAGACGGTGTGTCCGACTCTTGAAGATTGTATACATATCGAGCATGCTCTGATTCACGCAGTTGGATCAAATGATAGGGGTTGTGGGTGGCTGGGGCTTACGGGCTAGGCGTTCATCCAACTCGTCCCTGCTTTCCTCGTCATCCTTCCCGAACCCTAGATGCTCGCCAACGCTTTGTCTAGGCACATCATGCATCCCAACTGACGGTGCACTAGGTAGCTCTTGTAGCTGCTCCAGCGCAGTGATCCTAGAAAGAATTACTTGGGGACATCAAACCTCAGGACACTCAACATACCTGACTTTCTCAAGTGACCCATCCTTAATGTTCACATCGTCCATATTATTCTCGATCACCTCGAGACGATATCTGGGCCCAAACCATTCAAAGTACTCGTTCCAGGGAAGGTTGGGGTCAATGGAATCTTCCAAACCAAGAGCGCAGGCAGTTTCGTATGTCCATGTTCGCGCGACATTTTTCACTGTGTATCCTCCACCGCCCAAGAGAATGAGAGGGATATTCTGTTTCCGTAAGAATTGGACGCAGTGGGCGTGCCCGTGCATCGTCAGATTGAAGCATCCAAGCTTATCGCCGGCGAGAGAATCGGCGCCACATTGGAGGACTACTGCAGATGGTCTATAGACTTCGAGTATCTTTGCTATGACCTGTCATAGGTGGGTAAGGATGGGTTTCACGAAGCAAGACAGGTACCCACAGGTTCAAAAACGCTCTGGAAGGATTGGTCGGTGATACCATCTTTCAATGGAACATTGATGGCATAGCCTCGACCCTTACCCCTCCCCTTGTCTTCTTGGGTCCCCGTCCCAGGGAAGTACTCCCCAAATTTGTGGAAGCTGCAGGTCATAACACGATCCGTCGTGTAAAATGCTTCCTCGACGCCGTCCCCATGGTGGCAGTCAATATCGATGTAAAGAACGCGTGGGTATGATCTGAGAAGCTCGAGGATGCCGAGGACTATGTCATTGATGTAGCAGAACCCGGAAGCTTCGCGCTTTTTTGCATGGTGAAGCCCGCCAGCCCAGTTGATTGCGATATCTGCTGCCCCTGATGTGATGCGCTGCGCGGCAGCTTAAACAAGGTCAATGGATGCCAAGAGCCCGACAGTTGGCTGAGCATACCAATAGAACCTCCAGCCGATATAGAGCAGAACTCGAACACTCCCTCGAACGCTGGGTTGTCCTCTCCGACGAGAACTGCAATGGTCAATAATGCACTGGAACGGATATGTTTCGAAATGGCTTACATCTTGTGCCATGATATGTGAGATCCTCCGCTGTCTCGGGAGTAACGCGGTTCAAGAAATGGACATATTCGTCGGTGTGAAAGGAGCTCATGATTTCTGGCGAGGCGCGTTTGGGCCTCTGGATGCTTTAGCCCATTTGAAAGAAAAGTGCGTAATACTCGCGCTCACAAGAACATGCATCTTCCCCAGCATATCATATGCCGTCACCAGGTCGTGCGTCACCCGTATTCGATGTGGCTTCATGGGATGTCCCAATCCGTATGTATAGGCACCAACATCAGCTGAATGGCGTTCAAATATCCATCGGTGGTGGTAGTGAAGAACGTACGGTCATAATAGTATGCAACCCTTCGTTTCGACATCGCGGATAGAATCCCAAGGTGAAAATCATGGGCCCGTGCGCGGAATCTAAATTAGAGACAACGCACACGTGTGTAGTTGTTAGCTTTAGTATCAAACACTCGCAAATAAGATTCCAATTTCCAATTTATTCTCGATCACTTTTCACGCTCACCCGTTGGTTTATTAATATTTCAGGCTCTCACTCAACAATATCCCTTTCCTAATCTAATCCTCACAAAACCGAATTTCCTCCTGCTCACTCGCGTCGCGCTTATGATCTGGACAACTGTCGCGCTACCAGCATAATCACACCATTACTTTTGTGGCACCCTCTCTCCTACAGGAATGGGAAGAGGTTCCCATTATGATATACGCTGGCTTTTATTTCTGGGCCTCGCCTTTCATTTGGTGTACCTTCGCTCAGTATTCGACTGTTACTTTACCAGCCCCGTTGTGAGTGGAATGAAAAGATATAATGTGGGTTCTGCGGAATCGAAACGTTTGGTTCTTATTGTCGGTGAGTTATCATTGTAATCTCTCTGTCGTGTTGATATCTCAAAAATTTTAGCGGATGGCCTACGCGCCGATCTCCTCTTCAACGTTAACCCGTTCCCGACAATCCAACAGGCGCCCGAAATAATAGCTCCCCATTTGCGCTCAATAGTCAACACACGAGGGGCTTTTGGGATATCCCATACACGAGTTCCGACTGAAAGCAGACCAGGCCACGTTGCTATCATTGGTAATTAGGCAGCGCCGTTGGTCCCACTTGAAGCTCAGTGCCGTTTCTTCACGCAGGTGGCATGTATGAAGATGTTTCTGCAGTGACAAAGGTACGGACAAGCAATACGATGCATGAATTCAAATCTTTGATTCAATTGAATTTAGGGCTGGAAGGCCAATCCTGTGGGTGTAGCCTATATTCGACTTGGCATCAACTGAACAACTGTTCTTCAGGTGGAGTTCGATTCTGTATTCAATCAATCAAGTTCAACCTTTTCCTTTGGTTCGCCGGATATATTGCCAATGTTCTCCACTGGAGCTATTCCGGGCAGGGTTAAAACCTGGAGCTATCATGAAGAGGATGAAGATTTTACGAAAGGTCCGCGTCTGCAAAGATATCCCATTCCGCAGCTAATATATCGCATTAGATGCAACGGCTTTGGATATGTGGGTTTTGGATCACCTTCAGCTACTTTTCAAAAATGCCACTATGAACGCCGCACTGGATTCAGAGCTGAGATCTGAAAAAGTCGTTTTCTTCTTGCATCTCTTAGGTCTTGATACCACCGGCCATTCCTACCGGCCCCATTCCCAAGTAGACAGACTACATTTCTTTTATCTCATCCAAATTTCTGACATCACACCTCCAGGAATACATGAATAATATTCGTGTTGTGGATAGTATCGTTCGTCAGACCGAAGAGGTATTTTCCGAATTCTACCAGGACGAAGAGACTGCATTCATCTTCACCGCTGATCATGGAATGTCAACCATCGGCAACCATGGTGATGGACGTAGGTATCTAACACCGCGCAAAGCTTTTCATTGATGACACCAACAGACCCGGACAACACGCGTACCCCATTAATCGCCTGGGGGAAGGGAGTCAGAGGACCACTGCCTGATTCTACACCCTCCTCCCATGATTCCTACTCTGAGCCGTGGAAACTTGGTCATCTCTTGCGCCGGGATGTCGAGCAAGCTGATATTGCATCCCTCATGGCATCGTTGGTCGGCATCAATTGGCCCATCAATTCAGTCGGCGTTCTTCCGGACGTAGATCCCACACGTCCGGGGTATCTGAGCCCCCGTTTGGGTGAAGAAACACAAGCCCTATCTTCGTTTGTCAATGCAAAAGTAATTCTTGAACATTATCGTGTCAAACACGGTTAGTGAGACCAGCACCCTCCATTTCACCTACTTATACATGGCTTCTTAGACCTGAAAAAGAAGGATACCCTATTTTATAAACCCTATAAACCCCTGGAACGATCCTCGGCTACATACGCGTCTTTTCGGGAGGCACAAGTCACTGGCATCGAGGAATCCATTAGCCAGAGAGACTGGCACGCTGCAAGAATGCAGTCAGCTGAGCTAATCCAATCTAGCTTAGCTGGGTTACATTATCTACAAACATACGATCGCACTCTTATTCGTGCAATTGTAACTGCGGCATACACTGGATGGGCTGCCTATGCCTCGTTATTTATATTCCGCCCAAGGGATACAGTCGTGAAAGCCAGTTCAGCTCCTAACAGCTACCTCAATTCCTTTGCGATCGCCACTCTCGTGGTTTTCTGGGCGATGTTCGCGATTCAGAAATCTTCGTGGATGTTCTACATTTACATCGCATTCCCGGTTTACTTCTGGCAACAGTTTGCCATCGAAGTCACACCCGTTTTCCAGCACTGGTTATCATCTCCGAACCGACCCATTGGGATATTGCCAATATTGTCCCGGATCGGACTTACCTTTGCGTTTTTGCAGGGCATGGTGGTTAGTATCGCTCCTCCGAAGTTTGGAATATTGTGGCTGATGAAGCTTTCAGGTTGCCTACACACATCGATCAATTTGGAGTATTGGGTTCCTACTCATTGGCGTTGCTTGGCCTCTCATAGCCTGGCCGAGGCGCACGCTCTCCCAACTCTCCTTATATGCAACTGCCTGGGCTCTTGTGTGTATCATCACAGGCATATTCCCCCTTCTAACTGTCGATAAAACGGAGACTATTGCCAGCATGTGTGTTGTTCTCTGAGATGACGACTATCATTTGACACTATTTTCTATTAGACTCCTTGGTGGTATTTTGATGCTCGCAACTGGGTTGGCTTTTGCCCTAGCTTTCCTCCCGATGGAAATGCAGGGCGGCCAGGCCGCTCAACGGCTATTCTTGGCTCAAGTATGCCGATTCTGTTCACCCCAATCAGGAGTACTGATGATCGATGATTCCTTGTCCAGGGGATACTCATTGTACTGACGATGATCATTACTACCAGTTCATCGCTGAGTTTACAAGCGAAACTGGGGCTACCTACACTCAATCAAGTATCAGGCTGGCTCGTTCTGGGTAAGCTTGTATATCCGATCATCGATCCGCATTATGCTAATTGAAAATCCTCCGACCATAGTCATTGCTTCAACCCTTCCATTTGTGTCCCGCGTTAAGCTTGCTAGCCCTTGGTCGAAACTGCTCATGTACTACTTTGGCTTCGGTCCTTGCTTCGTCATCCTCTCCATCAGCGTCGAAGGTCTCTTCTACGTCGCGTATTCAGCCACACTGATGATGTGGATTGTGGTGGAATCTGCGTACCGCCAAGACACCCAGATGTCTCGTTCAAAAACATACCAGTTCCAACCGGACGACCTCCGAATAGTGGTGTTTTTCCTGTTTTTCGTACAGGTTGGTTTCTTTGGGACCGGAAAGTAAGACCTTTTTGTTTTACAAGCGATAATTATGCTGATCGGTCATTACTCTAGTGTCGCATCGATCTCGTGAGCTTCCCAAGATTGTCTATAATATCGAAATTAAACCTCCTCTAGGTCTTTCTATCTAGAACCAGTGTACCGATTGATACCCATATTTAGTCCTTTCTTCATGGCTGCTCTACTGGTGAGGAACCTCAGCGCATCAATTGTTTTGATTCTCACCAAATATCAAATCAGGTATTCAAAATTGTAGCGCCTTATATTATCCTTTCCGTCGCGTTTGCTATACTCAATCATCGCCTACATCTCCCACCATTTTCCCTCTTCCTTGTTGCCCTGGCACTCACCGACGGTAAGCTTTGATCTCTTTCAACCCGCCTTCCAAATTTCATGACGTCCTAGGAATGACATTGACATTCTTTTTCAACGTTTCTGACGCGGGTGAGCAACGGCTGTAATGGCTAAACGCAACACCATTGATCACACAGTCAGGTTCTTGGTTGGAGATTGGCCAATCCATCAGCTTCTTCTGCATCACCTCACTTCTCTTGCTCTGGTCCGCTGGAATCTGTGCAGCTGGAGAGTACTTGATGTCGGACGTTTTTGTCTCGGACGACGATCAGAAGATACAGAAAGTAGAATAATACAGGCGATACATTGATTGTGGTCTATTGACGGGAAAGCACTAGGCGGATTCCGGTTCACCATCCCTCCGATGAGATCCCTGGAGGTTCCATGGCAGATTTCGCCAGACCCGGTGCCCAATGGTGTCGTTGCCCTTGAGTATCCGGAGGTCCATCGTAAGATGAGCGAAGAACGTGGTTATGGGGAATGCCCCAAGCACAATGATGAGGACTATCAGGAACGGGTTTCAATCAACCTGCGAAGCCGACCGACCGCAAATTCAAATCGCAGCGACTTTGCCCCACGTGGGAATGTGGTCATTTGCGATTCCCAGTGCCACGTGGCTCCTGCGCCGATGCCACCCATATTCTCCGAATTCATAAATTCTCTTTCCAGTCGGTTACAAAATTAAGATGCTTTGGTTTGAAGAGATACTCGAACTTCAGGCCTGAAGGCCTTCAGGACTTGCACATTTCCATATCATACTGCCATCACCATGTCGTTTCCCTGCTCAACGAAAATGCATGTTTGCAGGAACTGATGAAATTCTTGTTAGGCTGAAGACACCGTGACTCGGACAAGCGCGGAGCATCCATATATGGAAAGTGGAATGCGCCATTTTGCAGCCTCGAACAGATGGGAAAATCTGAATGACAACCCGAACTGACAACGTTGTTCGACGGTGCGACACCGCACCAAACCGTTGCAACGGGTTGAGCAACCCGTTGCAATATTAATTGCGGGAACGGTGTGAACCCGCACCGTGGGCAGCACTACTCTGCGCAGAAATTTGACTCTCAGATTTCGATCTCAGCCGGAACGCTCCGACTATACAACGGATGGGGACGAGACTAGCCAATCACCTTTCCTATCACACGATGAATATCACTCAAAGTTCAAACGATGACAAGTGGAGATCAAATATCCATTAGGACAATGATCAAATCCAACATAGACATCAGAATCCTTGTCTCCGCCCATACGGTGGTATTTATTTTCATCCTCCACAGCTGGCTGCAGGCTTTGAGTTGGCGCCGCCGCGCCGGAGTGCATAACAGCATTACTACCGTCCCATTCATTGGCCACAAAATACCCGAATGGTAACTTTGGGAGGGTGCGTGACGGTGCATCGCATCTCGCATGGTATGTTCACCCAGCCCGCTCTACACTAAAGTACATCAATGGAGTCCCTATGGCGCGACAGTGAACATACATGGCACAAGTCTCAGGAATCAGTCAAACCCAGCCAGCCTCCTCGGCATATGGTCAAAACACTATAAACGGTGCCGATTGGGTGACAACTAATCCCTCACCATGGTCCCAACTGAATAATCGCGTCCCAGAGATAAAGTAATATGCAGCGCAGTCGCGTAAAGCCGGGGGCCACAATATCCGAATTGGTTCGACTTCTGCGCCTACGCCAACCCTAGCGTCCCCCTCAGTCTTGTGTGCTCCTTGAAACTTGAGCTGCTGTGATCCTGTTGATCCTCGGGTTTTTGTGGGCTTATCTATAATTAGGGGGACGCTGCAGTGAGTTTATTTTATAATTCGGTACCAATACAATTGAAGTGCGCAAGATAGCTCCTTTGCCGTACCGGATTACCTTTTGGGGCGAACGCCTGCTCCCGTTCTCCTGAGTCTCCTCTTTCAATATATCAGCACATGGACACTTCCTGGGGCTCAAACAAGTTGTGGCATTTTAGTTTTTCAGGCACTCAGGATGAAATTCTTTGAGACACAATTTTTCAAAGTTGCCCACGCCCGGGACATAGGCACAAATACAATGCTGCATAAATCCGTGCCATCTCACATAGCGAGTGTCGGAGTTTCGGGCTTAGGGACAGGCATTGCCGATACCTACATTGAGTAGCTGCGTTCACGTTCACGCGGCATTGGGTATGGTCATAATATATATAACTTTCACCTTGCCAGAAAAAAAATTGTCGCAGGTCTAATCAGCTGCGCTCTCAGGGGGTGTGCATGCTAGCCAATTCCCTTGGCCCGGGGATAAATCGAATCGAATTGGTGTGAAAGGCGATGGTTTGCGTGCTGAACGTTGAACGTTGAAAACCCATCCAGTGACTGTCCTGATTCAGTTCGATATAATCATTTAAAAGAGGAACCCGAGCAGTACGTCTATGTTACACGGCGACCAGAGGGCTAACTATATGTTGGCGGCTACGACTCAGTCTCCATAAGGTGCATATCATGAGCATCAAATATATCACCGCGACCGCGAATAATGGGATGAACCAGGGATGAGCGACAGCAGATCTTGGCAGCGTGGTCGCGCCGGGATCATCAACCTGAGCCGAAATCCAAACCTGAGCCGACGAGAGGAAAAAGAAGATAACTCCCCTTAAAACAACATACAGGATCAGGGAAATTGTATATTTTGTGTGAAGGCGGCTCACCAAGTCGTCCAGATCGCAGGCAGTCCCAGAAGAATCCAGGTATTCCATAGAAACCCAATTTTGAATGGTTCGTAAGTGCTCTGTGTCCGGGCTCGTTAGCATCGCTAGGATATCGGAAATAAATGGTTCACCTTTACCCACGTTGGGACACCGGAGTCGTCCCTCCAGCCGTTGACAAAAATTGTTAGCACTGCACCGTAGACGAGAGCAGCAAGCGAGAAAACAGCAGCGACCATCATCACTTGGTTCCCCCATAAACCGGAGATCTGAAATATGGAAAATATCGTCCTGGAAACAACATTAGCCACGAATACAATACAAGACTGGAGTGGTGCGTACGCTAGGACCAGACCGGACAATATCCGGAGGGCTGCCCATTCCTTGACAAGGATTCGGGAGAGGGTGTTCGACGATTCCAATGCACGTTCAGATTGCACTGTTGTTCCTAGGTTATCCCCCGGTCGCACGGACAAATGTTGCATCTCAAACTCGGACCGAGGCTCAGCTCCAGAGCGAAGTCCCTGGAAGCGGGAAGAGTAGAGCGAGGGGATGTGGAGGAGTAGGACCATGTAGATCTTGGCTGCCACATCCGCGATCGCTGACAGGGTAAGATTGAAACTAGAGAGAGGTCGAAGAACACGGCAGTCCGCGCCGTCAGCAGCAGCTGAAGGAATTCCGTCGACACCACCAGCTGAAGGTGATCGCACCTGCAGCTACAAGATTAGTCCAACAGCGTCAGAGATCCTGGATGAATGACATACATTGAACATCCGTTCCAAACGATTCAAATCACGTTGGAATTGCTCAATTCTGTGGCGAACGATTTGCTGGTCCGCTTGGAGGCTGTGAAGTTGGTCTCGAATGCTCTGCAGGATCCTGGAAAAGCATCGGCTGGTGTCAGACACATGGGCATAAGCATTCGAATGAACTCACAGCAATAGGTCCTCCGTGTTCTTGGCGAAGAGCGGAGGCAAATTGTCAGCAGGAATCGTGCCCGACTCGCATATACCTGGGATAAGGGAAAGGCAATGTGCTAATTTGCAGCTTTCAATTGCCAGAGGGAGAAATAAGTCGCGTTTGTAGTGGCCGGCGGTCTGCACAACGAGATAAGTGCTGCGAGTTGAGATCGGACAACTCGTGCATCACCTCAGCATCATCATAAAGACCCCAGGCGAGCTCAGCAGCACGTTGAATTCGGGCCCATATATGCGTGGTTGGCTTGGCGTTCTGGAGGAGGACCAAATTGGGGAGTCAGGCATTGATGATGTAAGTCGGGTGAGAGGGAAGGACAGACTCTAACACTCCAAGCAAGCGTCATGCTCACCAGGATTTGGGGTGAATCTCCGGCCAACTTGAGCAGATAGATGGACTTTTAACATTGGAGGGACTTGACAATCGGCTTAGGTGCCTATGTAAATAACTTGCATATTAAAGATTTTTCGTTGAATCGGCTGCGGGTGAGCAAAAGATTCGATGAAGGCACTGGCGCTTCAGCAGCATCTATCAACATGTCATGGGTCGTGCCAACGGCATTCCATCTGTAGGACATTACACAAACCCACACACTGGAATCAACTTCTTGTTCGGAGATATCCCTGTCCTACAAATGGATATACGACATCAAATTGGTGCAGGAGCGGTGTTATAATTTTGTGAGCTGGTCAGCTGGAGGCGCTTAGCTTAGAAGCAGGGAGACCGATGACCGTTCCCTCACATGAGAGGGAAAACCCTCGACAGAAGACTTGGACGTTGGCTCGCACTGCCTGCAGCCGTTTCACATGCCAATATCGCTGTCAAATCTGGTCATAAGATCTTATAGGAAGTTGCAGCACTGACAAGGTTTTCGGAATCAGCTGCAAGCTTGCGTCGCCCCAGCATCCGCCAATATTTACCAGTTGCGAGTAATTCTAAGTCTGTTCGGTGGGCAGTGCAAAAACTTTCAAATCTATATCTCTGATCACGAGCTTCCTTATATGGCCAAGATTCGAGAGAAACCCTAATCTCGTAACTGCAGAAAGAACGTATTACCGGAAGTATATATTTCCCCCATAAACAACAGCAACTCCGTAAACTCCAGAAACTCGGAGTGCAGCCTGATCCGGGATCGCCGGTAGCCGGCAACGCTCGGCCACGGGCCCCGATCCAAACAAAGCCCAAACAAAAGCGATGCTGAGTCCACCGCTCGCGGCGGTTCACTCAGGGCGCGACAAGGGCCCGCACTCGATTTTTGGGATGTAGATTAATGATAGATTACGGGGCCTATGTAATGGGGGGCCGGGAGGTACCACGCTCGTGTTTTACCCCAGTAAGTCTTCTTATGTGACATGACATCGTGTGACAAGTAACACTTAAATCACCACTCTATCTTCCTTTTTTTCCGCCTGCGGTGGCAGTGGTCTTGGGTTCAACATTGGGTTGGGCGCCATATGCACATATTCGTGAAGATACCGATGGGGGGCGTCAAATTGAATCATCTCAGGCTGAAGTGTGGGGGCTCTCTAATTACTGAGTACACTTGCCAAAGTTGCCAGAGTTGCTCCAGTTGCTGGCAACTCACGGGCAACTTTCGAATATACGTTCGTTCTCCGTAACTGCTCGTTACAGCTGAGGACAGAACCATGGACGCATTTGAAAAAACAGCAAGGCGGGGCACAACGTCATCTTCCCAGATTTGGGAGGTCTTGCCCCACCTCGGCTTTCCCATTCCTTATCAACTAAATCATGCCTGCTACAGGCCGTTATATTCTGAGCAAAAGCGACTCATCGCTATATTTTCCCCCACTCTAGATCCTTACCAAATTGCTTCTCATATTGGTCTCACCGGGCGCACTGTGCAGCGCAGACTCTGCCACGTGTCATGGACATTTCTAAAGTTGGTCACAAGCGGTTCCCGTTTCAATCAAAGAGTTCTCGTGGCAATATCCCCCCTATTCTCAAGAAGGCCGCCAATGTTGGCATTTTCAACAGCTTTGGAGGATCTGACGTGATAGATACAATGTACTTACTGGGGGGCTAAAATATTAGACCACCCACGCTGCACAGAAGTGAATAGATTGCAATGGTCGCAACGAGTTGCAATGATTTGAGTCAGTGATTTACTGTTGCAACCAAATTAGGGGTTTCTACTACCGGCATTGCAATTCGGTTGAAACTCGAGCCGGTTGCAACCAACTCAAGAAATGTCCGACATGTTCGAACTGTTGGCGCGCCTCAGCGCCGCCTCTTCAGTGGCCGGGAGGTTCGGGGGTAGATCGCATCTGGTTCCCCAAGCAGGAGCTTCTACACAGGTCGACTGAGTGCATCCTCGCAACATACCTTTCTAAGCACGTACACACGTAAGTGAGGGGCCCCATCTCTGCGATTTCAATTCACAGACTAAAATAAAATCTATCTTCGCTCGGCCTGGCCATACTCCGCCATGTGTTACCTGACCCGCCGGTGTCCCCGGCCCTCCGGCCTCGTACTTGAGATATCTTTGATTTGCTGTTTCCCATATACCACGCTGTCTGTCTGGTTACCTCCCCATAATAAATAGATTACTCCTCGGCAAAGACTGGAGCTATGCCACGTTTTGTGACAGCTTTGCGGACAAATGCTGCAATCTGCCCGAAGGTACAGGTGTCCTCTTGTTCTAGCTCCGTCCAAATCCGTTGGATGTCTCAACCCCCGTAGGACAAGCTGTGCCGAATAACACCCACCAATCCTCCAAATACCCCTCAATGCCCATTCCACATCTCGAAGTCACAGGCATCTTCTTGTTCTGGCTCCCATCCAAATCCGTAGGACAAGATGATGAGATCTCATCCCGTTGACTGAGCAAGCCACTGCCGAATAACATCCTCCGAATCTTTCTCAACAACGATCCTACATCTCGCGGAGTCCTACAGCCCCTGTTACACTTTCTGAGGCCGGCCCGGGCCCATCATCAGATACAAGTCGACACCACCTGGTCTGACCACCACCAGCTCATCACTCAGCTTGCATGCGAAACTGGCTTACCCGCACTCAACCAAATATCAGGCTGGCTCATTCCGGGTACGTTCATACACCCGTCCGTCGATCGTATTGCACTAATTGAAAATCCTTCGACCGCAGTCATCACTTCAACCCCTCCTATTTGCGTCTTGCGTTAAGCGCGCTAACGAAACTGCTCATGTGTAACTGCTCATGTGTCATCTTGGCCTTTGTTCTTGCCTCAACCTTCATATCTCACGCTAGACGCACCAACCCTTGGTCTAAACTGCTCATGTATTACCTCGGCCTTGGTCCTTACTTCGTCATCCTCTCCATCAGCGTCGAAGGTCTCTTCTACGTCGCTTATTCAGCCACACTGGTGGGTTGTGGCGGAATCCGCCAAGACACCCAAATGTCTAGTTCGAAAACATATCTGTTCTTCCTGTTCTTTGTCCCGGTTGGCTTCTTTGGGACCGGAAAGTAAGACCTTCTTGCTTCACAATCTTCAACTATGCTGATAAGTCATCGCTCCAGTGTCGCGTCCATCTCGTGAGCTTCCTGGGATCGCCTATAACGTTTCTAGAACCGGTGTACCGATTGATACCCATATTCACTCCGTTCTTCAAGGCCGCTCCTGGTGAGAAACCTCAACACATCGATTTCATCTTTGTTCACTAAGCAATTGAACCAGATATTCAAAATTGTAGCGCCTTGTGTCATTCTGTCTGTCGCTATCCTTAATCATCGTCTACACCTCCCGCCGTTTCTCTCTTCCTCGTCGCCCTGGCACTCACTGACGGTAAACCTTCATCAGCTCTCCTTTCAAATTCCACTACACCCTAGGAATGGCGTTGACATTCTTTTTCAATGTTTCTGACACGGGTGCGCAACGTCTGTACTCGCTAAATGCAACCGCATTGATCATACGGTCAGGTTCTTGGTTGGAGATTGGTCAATCCGTCAGCTTTTTTTGCGTCACCTCACTTCTCTTGTTCTGGTCCACTGGAATCTGTGCAGCCGTGGGTCGGACGTTTTTGTCTCGGAGGACGATCAGAAGATACAAAAATTAGAATAATACAGGCTATACTATTTAACATTAATTCAGTGGTCTATTGACTGGCAAACACTAGGCAAATTCCGGTTCACCATCCCTTTGATGAGGCCTCTGGAGGTTCCATGGCAGGTTTCGCCAGACCCTTCCAATGGTGTTGTCGCCTTTGAGCATCCGGAGGTCCATTATGAGATGAGCGAAGAACATGGTCACGGGGAATATCCCGAGCACAATGACGAGGACCAGCAGGAACGGGTTTCGATCGACCTGGAAGCTGCCTTGAATCGAGAATGCGCCAACCGCGACCGCGAAGCCAAGGATCGACCACAATAACAGCACAAGGGGAAGCGCAAGAGTACACGCGGTCAATGTGAGGTCAAATGGATTCAACTCTGTCACAGAATCACCACAGGGCCCGTTGTGGAGATATTGATACTGCGGGAGAATTGAATATTGACGCAGATGTTTGAACGGGACTTGGCTACGCACCACTTCCTGAAACTCGGCGTTCTTCTTATCGCGATGGAGCCATACATTATGGAGGCTGGTGGCGATACTCGTCATCGCAGCCAGAGAGGAAGCCAATGTGGCTACTCGGTGTAGATCCTTGATGGCCTAAGGGCAATTGAGCAATTTGCGGCAGGTTCTACACATTACGACATACGGAGAGTGTGAGAAAGGCGATTTCGGCTCTGTGAATAATGTAAGGTGGACCCCATGATATGAGAATATCGCTAAGATACGCACGCAAGAAACACAATGGCCTAAGAATAGGGAACCGTCGTCAGCCCCCGCGAACGGCGACAGGAGAATGACTTTACCACTAGATTCAAATCTAAAGACATTAGCGTCATAGATGGATGTTTATTGGATTGACCGGCTCACCTGCCCACTCAACAAGAAGACTTGCCATTAATTTCTGGAAATATGGAGGATGAGGACACGCATGTGGTTGGGTAGCTTGCAATCGTGCTCGATACATCTTGTGCGTCCCAAGAAAGAAGAATGAAAGGAGGACATCCAGGACACGAACCCATAACGAATATTCTATTTTCTGGTTGTGGATGGCGTGACGAGGGACGGAGGTCTTGAATTTATAAATCTCGCGATCGTGTTCAATCTCGACCATGACTCGGCCAATGTGCCAGCTTAGCGCGGGGACCTGTTCACCAGTGTCTCGCAAGGCTTTAGGAACGAAGTTCAGATAAAATTAGTCCGTGACTACTCCACACACACCTTTCAAAGTATGGTATATACGCAAGATGAGTTTGATTTGGCGACCATCATATGGGAAAGTTGATTTCATCCCAAAGGAACTTTCTAGTCAGGATCTTAGATTTTTTGTGTGCGTAGTTTATGGATTCTCACCATCAGCACCATGCGAAAGCGCACTGAGAAATTCCGCTTCCGCCACCGGGGGAAGCGAGCGATGCATAGGATACGCCGCCATGATCTCCCAAAAATCTGACTTGACCCGAATTTTTTGAAACCCTGAGTGTAGAACACGGGTGAGAGGAAACGAAGGTACCCACAATAGAGGACTCACCGTCTTCCTCTGAACTGGTGTACGTCCCCATCTCATCCCAGGAGTGCAGACCAATGGCAAAAGGGTCCTCTTCGTCATCAGGATCGACAAGCACCACGGACATCTGCCAGTCTTTCGGGAGATGTACCAAGCTTCCGTCCGCTTCCATGCAGGCGAGATGTTCCGCCGCAGCCGAAAGAATCGGTCTGACCATCTCTGTGGAATGAATATCCTCGGGGGTGATGATTCGCAGAATTGGGTGATAATAGTACACCCAACCGTTAGGTTGTGTATATCGATTCCAGGCCTTTGGTTGGACTATTGGAGCGCCATATGGGTAAATGACCTTCCTGCAAGGAAGTTTATCTAAATTTCGGAGACTGAGTGGAGACGTACTTGAATCGAGGAGAGTAGAATTGCTTCCAGCCATTGAACATAGACATGATATGGGCACTAGAATCTTTAGTGGGAATCAACTTGTTGTGTTTCAAACAAACGCCCGTGCCATGATCCATCCTGGATACTTATAAAGTATCGCATTGTCCTGCTTTCAGTATTCCGTCAGGCCTGACCACCCGAACAAAGTAGAGTACAATAACAGATCGAGAGCACTTAAGGGTTGGTTGAGCAGGTAACCAAGGTGCTTGTAATTTATTTGCGTGCGAGAGGCCCTCTGTGGAAGACATTTCTTGTCAAACATGTAGATGCATTCAACACATGCATATGGCCATGGTCCTTTGACGCTAGCTTTCGACATTCGCAGGCAGTAATCGTGATCGCGAGTTTATTTACGTCTATTTGAACCGGAGACCGCGACAGCCGAGTGGTGCCGCCTCACCGGCTTACCGGCCCTGTAGCAGCGCAGTCGTGTTGTTTTTGGCCAGCTTCAACAACATATAATGGTTGGCCATACCCCCTCTGATTTAGATGCATCTTTTATACTCGTTGATGAAGTAGCACCGCAGACGAGTTACAAGGGCGGGGCGGGAATTGAGCCAGTTCGTTACTCGATGCTTTTCCTTGCTGCGCCAGACGCTGACGCGACATAGGCCTCAGAGCATCCCTCAAACCATTCGTCTTACAAGGCCGGTTCAATCGTGTCGTACTCCCATGATTGGTCGCACCAGGGAACTGGCGGACATCTACGCACACATGGCCGGCATTTTATTGACGCCTATGGACGCGTCTGCAATCTGAGAGGCGTTAATTTGTCTGGGTCGTGCAAAACGTACGCCACATGACTTTTGGTTCCCTGGCTACTTATTCATGCTTATGATTAGACCTGTAAACCATGATCACGAAATATTCCCGCACAAGGACGAACCCGTTACTTTTGTAGGACGACCGTTTCCATTGGAGGAAGCCCATGAGCATTTTTCGCGACTCCGAAGATGGGGTTTGACCTTTGGTACGTCTTCATCTGATTTGCCATCCTTGCTAAATACCTTCAAGTTCGGTTCCTTGTCACTTGGGAAGCCATCGAGCATGCGGGAGAGTGGGTTATTTCTTTAGTTTTTCCTCCATGATTATTAATTGAGGGCTTAGAGGTATATACGACAATGAATATCTGAACTATGTTCGGAAATTGCTGTCCTTGCTGCCTCAGTACGGCCTCACGGCATTTGTCTCCATGCACCAGGATGTCTGGTCGCGTTATTCAGGCGGCTCCGGCGC
Source organism: Collybia sp. MG36 (assembly GCA_003313185.1). Classification (NCBI taxonomy): domain Eukaryota; kingdom Fungi; phylum Basidiomycota; class Agaricomycetes; order Agaricales; family Clitocybaceae; genus Collybia; species Collybia sp. MG36. Next base: position 2,586 of record QGOG01005980.1, on the reverse strand, counting down.
GCCTGCATGGACGCTGGAGGCCGTTGGGTTCAATCTCCACGCTTTGGAAGATTCCGCTGCGGCATGGTTAGTTGGCATCAAGGGTGGAGGTCATGTGGAATCCGAACGGGGCCTCTGGCCTACTGGCTATCATAAATTGGCCGCCGCGACCATGGCGTCAGTGGCTATTCTTTTACACATATTATGCGCTGCTCATTACCCCGTGTAGCACCTGCTTTTGGGCGGGTGATACCTTCGCGCCGGACCTAAAGGTTCAGAATAGGCATGGGCAACTCGTTCCGGTTCAGCAGTATCTGCAAGGCGCGTATCTAGACGCTTTTGAACGCCTAGCAAGGGCGGTTGGCGACCTGGATGGCGTCATTGGGTTTCAGGTGAGCCTGCTTCAGCCCAACCCTTCCTGTCACTGACGGCTTTTACCAGGCGATGAATGAACCGCACCGGGGTTATATTGGCCTCCAATCGTTACATTCTTTTGATTACAATACTGATCTTCATCTCTCTCACATTCGTATGTTCCATATACCCCCCACGGCTCGCCATCCAACTAACATATGGACTGAAGCTTCCGCATTCCAGTCTTTCCAACTGGGGGCCGGAAACCCAACCATGGTCGACGTCTGGACTCGGTCCTTCCCAATGCCAACCCGAAAAACTGGGTCGATCTTGCTTAACACAGACCGCCGAAAGGCATGGCGCCAAGATGGACCTACCAAAGGCCAGTGTATCTGGCAGGAACATGGTGTTTGGGGATGGTGTGAAACCAAAGATGTGGCGGTCGTTCTTCGCGAAAACTACTTTAATCGGAATCCTACCACCGGCGACAAGGTATGGCCTGTCAACCTCCTTCTCTAACCGACTGACCCAAAACACAGATCGACTGGTACACTGATTTCTACTACCCCTTCCTCCACAAGTGGGCTGAGAGAGTCCGCGGTGTTTCGCCACCCCACAAGGTCTCCTTTGTGGAGCCGATACCCAACGAGGTTTGCGTGTTTACCATCTTACGCTTGTGCATACTAACCCTATTTCATAGTTCTGCCCTGCCTCATGGACTGCCGAGCGACAGCTGCCAAATATGGTATTCAGTCCACACTGGTAGGGCGAGTAATCTATGCAGCTAGCACACAGCTAACCTTTGGATTGGTAGGTACGACCTGAACGCCTTGTTCAGTAAGTCTTTCGGCGACTTTAGCGTCAATGTTCAAGGCCTGTCTCGGGTATGATTTCGTCGGTATCCATTTTGGTCGCTCATGTGTGTCCAGGGCATGTTCCCGCTCAAGGCCTTTTACTGGGGCCAGAAAGGCGTACGGGACAACTATACCCTACAGATACGAAACATCGTCGAGGCAGGCTATAAAGCGTTGGGCGAAAAGCCTGTCATAATCGGGGAATGCGGTGTACCGATGGACATGAAGTCAGTCAGATCCATTTTGTCTCGTCAATCATTAGGCTCACGACCCTAGCAACCGCGAGGCTTTTGAAACCGAGGACTTTACCTGGCAGTCCCGCATGATGGATGCGATGATGACAGCGCTTGAGCAGTCGCTTGTTGGTTTCACGTTCGTCCCTGCTTCCCGATTCCCGCATACATCTAACGATATTTTAGGCTCTGGAACTACAACACCACCAACGACGACCAAACCGGGGACGACTGGAACGGGGAGAACTTCTCATGGTTCAGCCGCAAACGCGCGCTGCCGCCGTTCCTACTATACTACGAGCAGGATGCGCCATCGCTGGACGGTGGCGGCCGGATCCTGCCCACGGTCGTGCGCCCATACCCGGCGAAAACGGCGGGTATCCCTCTGCGGTTCGAGTACGAGATGAACACTGGCTCGTTCGTGTTTGAATGGGCGAACCCCGAGCCGGGGAAGGCGTCGCGGCAGGCAATCCCGAGCACCGCACGCCCGCCGCTCTCCGGGCACCCGCCCCTCACTGCGCGCGAGACGGAGATATTCGTGCCTTCGCTCATCACGCACGGCAGGAAGGTCATGGTGGATGGACTGGGCCCGCAGGACGAGTATCGCTACGACGAGAGCCGGCAAACCCTGTTTGTGGTTACGCATGATACAACTCCGGGCGCGACGCACAAGATTGGGGTGTTCCTCAATCCGCCGCTGGACCCGGCGTTTGGTCTCAACGATTTTTGGAGTGATTTTGGGCCGCGGGTGGTTACTTTTGCTTTTCTCATTATTGGACTTTTGTTATGGTGGATTATCCTCTTCTAGAACATATTTATGGATTGTAGTTGCACATTGGACTTGAAATTGGAGATCTTTTGAATATTCGTTCATGCCTCTATATCAACACAAATTAGTCGCCTCCCACCAATCTATTCCACCAACACAGCACAAAGTGAATACATCTCAGCACACTCATTACTCGCCCAGAAACAACAATATCGAAACAACAAAGCAGCACTGCACGGCGTTTCCAGTACATTGATCAATAGGAGACAGCAGGCACTCAATTCGGGCCAATGAATTGGTACAAGATGCGGCGGACGAAGCCAGAGAGGTGTTGTGGGTCGTTCTGGTAGGCGCTCTGCAGCATAAAGTCAGATGAAGCTAAACACAGGTAAGTGCG
>QGOG01005976.1:0-13500 GCA_003313185.1 Collybia sp. MG36 | reverse complement strand
ATTTTAATGGGTACAGGTGGAAATTCCAGGGGGAATTATAAACAGGCTACAGGGATTGTTGTTCAGCAATATTCACGGAGAACAGGAAATAGCGATTGACTAAGAACAAGTAGGTGCTCGCCTTCTTCGGCCGCATCCACACATATTTGACCTCTCGATCTGATCCAGACATTAGTGTCACAGATGACCCAACGGGTAGTCAGCATTACACACCGATGGTGATGAGGTGGTCATAATATAGAAATGCTGGCCAGTTTGTGCCAATGAGTTGTGGGCTTGATCGTGACGATACAAACTCACCGAAGGCCAAGATCTCAAGGTCGTTATGGAGCTGGCTGTGCATAGTATGAGCCTGGATGTGGTGTCTAGGGGTGGTACATACATATCCCTTGCGTCGGAAAAGCTCATGTCCATTGTGAGGCTGAGTTGAATGGGTGGACTTTGGTGTGAGACATGTTGTTTATGAACGTCGGTGAAAACTGAGAATGGCTTCGGATGCTTAACCATGCATCACCAGTACTGCGACGGTATCTTCGGTTGATGTATTCGATGATGTCACGGTGAACTGAATTTATACATTTGATCAAAAACTGGTCGTCGCCTGGTTGATCATTGGCTGAGGTCTCAGATGAGCTGGTGAGTGAAGGACGACTGTCATCGAGCAGTTATGATATATTGTATATCATAGCAAGTTTGTTTGGAACGCTGACAATGAAGCCAAAGCGGGCGTGGTCAGGCTCGGATACAGTGATTGGACGTCACGGAACTTGAATCAGACAAAAAAACAGTGAATTGGTGAAAGGAATCCGGGGCGGCGACACGCATATAGAATGTGAAATGTTCGTGAGATTGGCCAGTGCCATCACACTGCTCCGCTCAGGAATACGGCATTCAATTGAGGTACTCATGCGAAATAAATGGCGCCTGTAATAGACCATTACAATCTGCGTCCTTGAGGTAAATTTGACATACCATTGAAGTAACAGTACGGCTATAAGCAGCCGTCGTGTGTGGATCCCAACCCTCCGTCCTGCCTCCCACAAGTTATAAGATGGAATCCTATGCGAAGAGTGACTCAGGGAGCTGCCAATCCTACATGAGCCGCGGCGCGTCTTAGCTTGCCAGAATTCGTAGCGGCCCGGGGCTCCCATTACCCTTATTAGATCTAATAACATTTCATAGATCACCTTCCCAAAAGTAGATAGTCAAAGACTCACTGTCAACTAATAGTATATAAAACGGGCGTCTGTTGTTAGTACTTACGGGGACGAATTTCAGAGCCTTACACCTGAGACAAGGGACAATTTTTGCACCGAACATAGTCATCATAAAACCCGCGCAGAATTCAGAAACTTGATTACCACGGTTATTATCATACAAACCCAACACAAAACTCTAAATTTTTTTGAGGATGTTGACCTGAATAATTGTCAATCAATATTTTGCTGTTATTGTTTGAATTTTTCTCACGTTCACATCCTGGAGGGCAGCTCTGATTGGCCACCAATGAATTTGCACGTGGATAATTGTCTAAGTATGTGAGACAAATCTAGTTTGGCCATTGTCAGGGTTCAAATTCTTGAACATATTTAGAATTTTCCCGGGAATGTGAACGGCAACAACAGCGATTATTAAGTTTGTAAATGTTTGATGGGTTTTATCATGACTTTTTTCGGGGGAAAAATTACACCTTGTCTCAGGTGTTAACAAGTCTGTTCGTTTTGTGTGCCAAACTCTCCGTGACTCCGTCACATCTTTTGACTTGTAGATGTGACGGGGTCACGGAGAGTTTGGCACACAAAACGAACAACCGAAAGCTTGTTGAAGCTCTGGAATTCGTCCCCGTACTATTGAACTACGGACATTTGTCTTATATACTATTGGTGAGTCCTTGGCTATCTACTTTTGGGAAGGTAATCTATGAAATGCCATCGGATCTAATAAGGATAATGGGAGCCTGGGCAGATGTCCGAGTCATGGGCTCGGGCCGTCATATATATATATGTGCTCATCTTTGATTTTCTTTTATTATGTTGTGGTGGATTCCAAACATCTCATTTATGTGCCCAGTCAATCTTACGCAGCACGTCCCTAAAAATCGACAACCAGTACCACGTATTCTGTGGCCCCATCACCTGTAATTCTATCAGCTTACCAGCAGCCTCCAACCGCGTTTCCAGGAGCACAAAAATTACAAAATTACCAACGGAAAATCTCCTGAATCGAGGAATGATCTTTGGCAGAAGGCTTGAGTGTCGCCTTGCTATCATGCAGTCATTCGTCACCGCGCGCAAGGGTTCTACCCCACACCTCCAAGGAATCATTCCGCTGGGGCATCGGAATGGGCTAGCCTGGTTCTAGGAAAGCTACAAGAGCGCTGCGATATCGTCTACAATTTCCTCGTCCCAAGTTTTCACCAGCTTAAGACACGAAGATGTTCGTCCCAACGCTTCCCGTTGCGGTGTTCTTCCTCACTTGGGAATTCACCATCAGTGCTAAATGTCTCAAGGATATCTCGGTTTTTGTCAATGGCCAGCTCCGCACCCTCGTGAAGGCCAACGGTGGTAGCATCGACATTCGCTGGGGTCACCGGCGATACGAATGGAGGCAACGGTGCCGCTGGCGTCGGGTCGACCAAAGCAGGATTCAACGGCCAGGTGAGCCCGCCTCTAGCTAAAGTTCAAGTATTGACCAAATCTCTGCTAGCGCAGCCTTTATTCATCGTCATGGTCCCAAACACTTCAACACCGGGATCTCATCGTACCCAAGAAACCGGTCGTGAGTCTATAGGTTACTCGAGCAGGCTGGAATTGGTACAACAATTTGCCAGCCCAGGAGTGGATCCACACGGGTAAAAACAGGATTACTCGACAAGAAGGGTAACCTCACCACTTATACTAATAGGATAGTCAGTGATGTGCCCCAAAGGACTGTAGCTCAACCTCACCAACGGCGGTTTGTGGAACTGGAACCAGATGCAGACCTGGTGGTGCACCCCGGGCAACATCAACCAGATCTGGACTACAGTACCCCCCGTCTGATACATTGGAGCACCCTTTGGGTAATCGTGATAACTTCACCATTACTTGTTTTGAATGTGGACTTGGTGACGATATGATGATGAACGTTCGGACCCTTCTTTTCAGAACCAGTTCTACCTTTCGCTTGTAACGGCACACTTGGATGTCAATTTACAGGATATCAATTGACACGAACATTTGTTTGAATCGAAGTTTCTCATGAGGCCACTTGATCATCAAGAACATGTCTTGGTGCTGTCATCCACCACGGGGCCCGCGCTGGTCCCCGGCATCAAGCAGGACCTTTTCATCTATGTAGCCATTCGCCCTGAAGGCTTTTCACTTACTCAGAGTATTGACGAAGCGCGAAGTGCTCAGCCCGGTGTGGGATGTCGTATCCAGGCGGAACGGCTACGAAGGGGCTCTGAATCTGCAACGATCGCAATCATGTTCACTCAACTCGTTCTCAGCGCGTCGCTAATTCAGGTGTTTTGAAAAGAAAGCACACCATCGTCAATATGCGCCTTCAAGGCGTATCCCTTTTCGTCAATGGGGTGCAACAACTCAAGGTGGGCTTGCCCCGAATGGGGGTCTGATCACGCAAGACCTTTCTCAGGCATGAAGCGGATCCATCTACACCGTTGCTAATGGTGGTAATGCTGCCACTGGCGTGGGAACTATGCGCGCTGGGTTCTTTGGCAATGTGCGTGCTTCATATCACTGGCGTGTCCCGGCTCGGAACCAGTATGGTGATTATTATGGTGTCGATCCGGTCCATTTCAACACAGGCGCGCCAATGACACCAAAGAGCGCTCCGGTTTTTGACCTTTTGACCTTGCACTATGTTTGATTCATACAAACCGAACCGCGCGCGCTCGACTCGGGAAGATTTTCGGGTCCAACTTCTCGCCCCCGCGCAAGGGCGATTGCCAGCTAGACGTTGACCATATATCATCGAGATTGATGTGCACCGAATTCAGATGTGAGCTCACTGATTGCAACCATTATTCTCCTGGCTTGGATAATGGCAGCCTTACATATATGACCGACGGGGCAGGGAATATTCTGTAAGTCGGTACCGAAGTTCTGGACGTGTGCGTGACTACCAAAGTGCCGCTCTCCCTGACTCATCGTCTATTCATTCGTCGAACGCACCCCCTGTCACGGAAATCCTCAGGTGTGGGCGAAAGCCTGTACCAAGTAAAGGCCGAGAGAAAAATCATCGGGGTGGGTAGTGGTCCATATCTGATAGGGACTTGACGACAGCGGGAACAAGGGAATGAATCCATACTAGAGTGACCGTCGTGGAGGTCGAGTATGGGTCGGGATCTCACCATGATGGCCACACAGGGGACGGTCAGAGTTCGCAGCGGTAGCCATTTGAGAATGTAGAGAGAGCCCCTCCCACTAGAAACATGGCCGGAGTCATCAGCAGACGGATGACCGGGCTGGACTCTATGGCCATATCCCAGGGGAATGTAATGGTAATTGAGAAAATAAATGAGGAAATAGGCAGGTTGCATCAGCCATCTATAGTTTAATAATGAGAACGGACGTTTCCACCCTATCTCACATCATTCTGAGAGCCCTCTTCCCGCAATGTTCCCCTTACTAACTCGACCGGGCCAGGACTCAGGAACTCGGGCCGCGAATGGTCCAATGTATTGATGTGTGTCGAAAAGATGCCGATGCTGGCGGCCTCATGGAGATTGAGCATGAATCGAGACATCATCGTCACTGAGATGCTGGAGATCCCATTCAGCCCAGTACCCATGTGATTCGTGAATGATATCTGGCACCAACCTACTCGAGAATGATGAGAGTCCACCGCGGAGGAACGGCTGGTGGGCATCAGAAACAGTTGGATAGATGAGTCGGATAGAATGATCGCACCCCGCAAAACTGTAGGGTGACCGAGTGGTGAATGGCCGAGGAATTCGAGGTAGAGGAAACACATACATAGAATGTGAGAATGTTCGCGAGGTTGGCCAGAGCCACGACACTATTCCGGTTGAGAATTTGTAGCTTGATGAGATCGGATGGCACTCACACATAAAAAATAGTACCTGTGATATATCAGCCCTATTCAATGCTCTAGGTAGGTCGTAACATACCGTCCCGGAGCACGAGTACGATGAGCGGCGGCCGTGAACGGATTCTGATATTCCGCCCCGCTCGCCACGTTTTTAGAAATGTAAGGACGAAGACTATGGAGTCGTATGCGAAGATTGACCCCCAGGGGATCACCAACCCTGAGTGATAAGTGTTGGTCCGATGCTGCATTGAGATCACTGGAGCTCACGCGTTGAACTACAATGCTTATCTGTAAATCAACCACCAACGAATGTAGGGAAAAGTGGCATACGTGTCATGTGAGATCCCAATGATACAAATGGACGTCTGAGGGGCTGCCATGGCCTTTTGGCCGTCGGTCATTACCCACTGTCGTGATGAAGATGTCAAAGGCGCCCGACTAGGGACAAAAGATTTATACACAAGCCGTGCCAATGGGGACAAGCCCTAATATCAACATGGTTGCAAGAACCCGGGACAAGCGTCCATAAAGAGCGTACACCCGCAAAGCCATCAGAACTGAGGGGGTCATCAATTCGCTCAGAGCCTGAGATGGACGCGAGCAGATAATACAACCTACAAGATACGAATGATTGATTGATCGCAATGAAAACCTCCCGTAACAGTCTGTAGCCCTCGCAACTTCAAGGGTGTCATTTGAGAGATCGATTCAGCAGCGAGAGGGACCTCGAACCTCTGGATGAATCATTAAATTGTATGTTAGGAGAGGCGGGGGTGGCACGAACTTTCGCGGAGCTGAAGGTTGTGGATCCAAATTCGACAATATTCACAGAGAACAGGAAATAAGGGTTGACTAAAAACAAATAGGTGCTCAGCTTCTTGGGCCGCATCCACACATATTTGATCTCTCTATCTGATCCAGACGTTAGTGTCAACAAATGACCCAGTGGGTTGGAATTACACACCGATAGTGATGAGGTGGTCATAATACAGAAGTGCTGGCCGCGCCAGTTGGTAATGAATTGTGGGCTTGATTGTGACAATAAGGCTAACTCACCGAGGGCCAAGATCTCAAGGTAGTCACCAAGCTGGCTGCAAATAGTATGAGCCCAAATTCGGTGTCCAGGGGGTCATGCATACATATCCCTCGCATCGGTTAAGCTAACTTTGTTCATTGCGAGGCTAACCTAGATGGGTGGGCTTCGGTGTGAGAACGATGAACCATGTTGTTTATAAACTGTCAGAGAATGGCTCAAGACGAATTTAGATGCTTGACTACGCGTCACTAGTACTGCGGTGGTATCCTGGGTTGACAATAATTTGATATTCAACAAGATGCGAACTTACATTCAGTGGAAAACTGGTTGCCATCTGATTGATATCAGCTGAGGCATCAGACGAGCTAGTGAGTGAGGGGGGTTGTTAAGCGGCGCAATCATACTAGGCTGCTACTCGGCTATAGGTGCCGTATATGATGACAACTTGAAGTTTGTCCGGAATGCCGATAATGAAGCCAAGGCGTCCATGGTCAGTGTGGTTGGGTGGCCAGTGATTGAAAATAGGACGTCCGCCTACATCGCGCGGAATGCATCAACAGGCTGGCCTGGCCCCTGGAACATCATTTGATAGAGCTCGGATTGATCCCTCCGTGAGCGCTTGAGCTTGAGCCTTGACATTACCTTCAAAAGGGGTTACAAGTGCATACGTGCATGTCATCATTGGATGATGGCAACTTATGTATTAAGCGCGTGGGGCCCTATTCCTCGAACATTTGCCCCAATAACTCGGATTCGACCGAACGCTCCAAAAACTCAAGCGGCGACCCACGATCCACACGGTAATGTCTCATTGGAAGTGAGGGGCCTCCCGTCGCCCGAAGGCTTGAAACTCGCTCAATTGGCCAACCACGCAACAGGGCAGGGAATATGTGTGCGTGACTACCGAGGTGCCGCTCTTCCTCCTGAATCATGTTTGGAGGACTCGTTAATTGAACACGCCCCCCTTTTATGGAAATCCTCAAGCGTGGGCGAAAGCTTGTATCAAATGAAGGCCAAGAGGGAAATCATCGGAGTGAGCAGTGGACCATATCTGATAAGAACTCGACGACAGCGGAGCGAATGAACGAGGGAATCGTGACCGTCGTGGAGGCCGAATACGGGTCGGATCTCCCCGTCATAACCACACGAGGGACTACTAACCAGAGTTCGCAGCGGTAACCAGAGCCCCTCCCACCAGAGGCATGTCCGGAGTCTGTGGTGATATTCCACAGGAATGTACCGGTAATTGGGAAAACAAATGAGGAAATAGACTGGTTGAACCAGCCATCTATAGTCGAATAATAAGCCCACTTCCTCCAATGCCCCTCATGCCAACTCGGATTCGACCGGGCCGAGGCTCGGGAACTCGAGCTGCGAATAGTCCAATGAATTGATATGTGTCGAAAAGATACCAACGCTGGCGGCCTCGTGGAGATTGAGCATGAATCGAGACATCATCGTCACTGAGATGCTGGAGACCCCATTCAGCCCAGTGCTCATGTGATTCGTGACATCTGGTACGAACCTACCCGACAATGCTGAAAGCCCACCCCGGAGGAATGGCTGGTGGGCATCAAAAAAGATTGGACGAATGACTTGAATAGAATTGACATACTCCACAGAGCTGTGAAATGATCAAGCGGTCAATAGCGAGGAGTCCAAGGTGGGGGGGCCACGTACATAGAATGTGAGAATGTTCGCGAGGTTGACCAGAGCTATCACACTATTCCGGTCGGGAATTTGTAACTTGATGAGACCAGGGTGTGAGACTCACGCGTAATAGATGACACCTGTGTGATATATCAGCCCGATTCAACATTCTGGGTAGGTCACAGCATACCGTCCCGAAGCAGGAGTGTGATGAGCGGCGACCGTGAACGAACCCCGATACCCCACTCTGCCCTCGACGCTTTTAGAAATGTGAGTACAAAGACTATGGAGTCGTATGCGAAGATTGACCCCCAGGAGATCACCAACCCTGGACAATAAGTGTTGGTCCGAGACTGCGCTGAGACGACTGTAACTCACGTGTTGAACTACAGCCATTATTTGTGAATCAATTACCAATGGAGGTAGGGAAAGAAACATACGTGTCGTGTGAGAGCCCAATGTTGCAAGTGGACATCTGAGGGGCCACTGTGGCCTGTTGGCCGTCGAACATGACCCACTGTTGTGACGAAGATGTGAAAGGCATCCGACTGGGAACGAAATATCCATACACAAGCCACGGCGATGGTAGCAAACACTAATGTGAACATGCTTGCAAGAACCCGGGAGGAGCGCTCATAGAGAGCATACACCCGCAGGGTCATCAGAACTGAGATGGTCAGAGCCTGAGCTGGCCATGAGTAGGCAATACAACCCACCAGATACGAATAATTGATTGATCGCAATGAAAATCTCCCGTGACAGCCTGTAGCTCTCGCAACTTCAAGGATGTTGTTTGAGAGATCAATTCAGCATCGGGAGGGACCTCGAACCTCTGGATGAATCATTCAATTGTATGTCGTGAGAGGCGGAGGTGGCACAAACTTTCGCGGAGTTGAATGTTGTGTATCCGAAAAACACCTCGGCAATAGTCACCGAGAGCAGGAAATAGCGATTGGCTAAGAACAGGTAGGTGCTCGCCTTCTTCGGCCGCATCCACACATATTTGGCCTCTCGATCTGATCCAGACATTAGTGCCAATGAATGACCCGCTGGCAATAGGCAGTTAGCAGTACACACCGATGGTGATGAGGTGGTCATAGTACAGGAATGCTGGCCGATTGGTGATGAGTTATGGACTTGTTCGTGACGGTGCCAGCTCACCGAAGGCCAAGATCTCAAGGTAGTTACCGAGCTGGCTGCGCACAATATGAGCCTGAATTCAGCGTCCGGGAGGTCATACATACATATCCCTTGCGTCGGATAAGCTAATGTCCATTGCGAGGATGACTAGATGGGCGGGCTTTGGTGCGAGACATGTCGTTTATATGCTCTCAGTGAAAACCCAGAATGACTTTGGATGCTTAACCAGGTGTCACCAGCACTGCGACGGTATCTTTGGTTGATGTATTCGATGAGATTTCACGTAGGCCGGTGACCGTCCCCCCCCAGAGGCGGGAAGTTTTTTGGAAACAACGTGAAAGGTTGTCGGTTTTTTTCATCTTCCGAGAAGGAATGGTTACGACTATAAATGTCACGGTGAACTGAATTTATACATTTGATTGAAAACTGGTCGTCAGCTGGTTTGGATGGGTCTCGGACGAACAAGCGGCTGTTGAGTATGTAGTACGATGACAAGTTTGTCCAGACCACTGGAAATAAAGCTGAAGCCCCAATTTAGTTGCCTCTAATCGGGAGGTGGTTGCCAAACAGTGCAACACCGGGCTGCTTGGTGCCGGCGGCTGCACAGATGAAGATCACAATCTTTCATGTGATACTAAATTAAATCTGGCGCGGAGAGTTATACTTCCGCTCCCATTTCTCTGCCTCACTCACTGTGAAACAAAAAGAGCGAAATTCACTACACTTCATCGACAAAAACTGGCGACCTTGAAGTGACTTATAGTTGTACAACTCTAGACTCGAGAAGCGCCCATCCATCCAATCCACCACCTTGCAACTGTTCGATGGAGCCAATTTTGCGCTCATTCCTTCCCGTGATGATCGAGAGGGGAGCTTTTGGAGTCCGAAGTCGTCTACGTGGCCTTGATTTGATGCCGGTTGGGTATGTCTTTTTATTCAGATCTGTATCTGATAAATTCATCGCCGCGCTCAGGAGTACCCTGTCAAATCTAGCGCAACGGTACCCATATCGCCCCAGCTAACGGAAGCGGCCAAGATGGTCTTGAATCCACTGAAGAACGTGCTATTGTCCGCGCGCGGTCAACCCTCCAAAACATCCCTGTTGCTGAATGGAGACAACACATAGAAGGTTTCCATAAATGCAGCGTCGATTCCGGCCGTTCAATGACTAGTGCAAACGCTTGGAGAGAATCGGACCGCGACGGAGGAGGGGTTCGGCCCATCCCGGCGACTTCGCTGCGTCCCGATATCGTGCGCGCAGCATCCTCGCTCCATGTAGTAAGTTGTTTCATACGTTCACCGTCTCACCATTCTGCCTTTCCTGCTTACAATTGAGAGGGTACACAAATAGGATACCCAGCGCCGCTCCGTCCCTCACGCAAGACGCCAATTCCAGCACCACTGGCACCTCCCTCGAATGGAATACAACACCAGCACGACCCCCCGCGTCTCGGGAGCTGGGGGCATTTTTGGATGAGACACGCGCTATCACCGCTTCCCTTTCTCGCAACCAAGGAAGCCGGAGGTGGCTCGCCTCTGCCCTCACCACGCCTGTCCATCGGCCTCTCCGTGAGGAGCTTCGCATGCTGCGGTACATCGGCGTCGCGCGTGGAGATCTCGCCGTTGAAGCCGCCCTTGAGTCGCTTGATGTGAGTGATGTGCCGGATGTGGAGGGTGCTCGGACTCATCCTGCTACGCCAAACCAATCTCCACCACCGGACCCGCTTGTCCTGTCTGTGGCACGAGTTCAACGCGTAATATTTTTTCAATACATCTGTCGTAACATGAAATAATGTATATTTTATGGTGTTATTCAGCAACGGATGCACGAAATCCACCCTGATAGATATGAATGTTACAGGGAGATGCAAGAGGGCTACCCATAGTCCATGCTTTCTGCGGGGGAATTCACTCAAAAATTCAGTGAAAACCAATCAGTGATCGGGAAGGAAAGTACATGGATTTTATCAATCAATTTTCACTGGGGAATGAGCCGCAGATCAAAGGAAGCTCCTTTATAACTCACTGGATTTCACCGGCGTCTTTGCATTTCACAGTGCCGGCGGCCGCACAGATGTGCATATCTTTCGAATAGATGTTTGAAATTCCCTTGGGATCACACTGTACCGCGATCTCCTTCGTTCCAGAGAATGTAGTGCTAAATCTGGTGCGCAGAGCTGGCAGGACTCGGATAGGCGCCTTGACACCAAACAGTTCAGAGTGGTGTTATTTTGGAATCGTGGCGAATTCTCAAATATGAACGGAGACAGCTAGGACGAGCGCGGTCGATATGATTGCACAGCTGGGATTACACAACCCCAGAAGGAGACAGATACCAGTACCAGTAGATATATGTCTGGAGCGCAAAGAGTGTTTTATCTCTACCATACTAGGGCTTCACTGAACGAAGGATAAATGACGATTCAAAACAAATAATGATAATGGGAATGGACCTTTCCACACTATCTCATGTCATTCCTCCTCGGTAACTCGGATTCGACCGGGCCGTTCCCAAACTCGAGCCGCGAATGATCCAATGTACCAGTGTGTGTCGAAAAGATACCAATATCGGCAGCCTCGTGGAGATTGAGCATGAATCGAGACATCATCGCCACCGAGATGCTGCAGACCCTGGTCAGCAGTGCTGATGTGAATCATGAATTATATCCAGTACGAACCTGCTCGAGAATGATGACAGTCCACCACGGAGGAATGGCTGGTGGTCATTAGAAACGATTGGATAAATGGATCAGATGGGATGATCATACTCCACAGAGCTGTGAGGTGACCGAGCGGTGAATAGCCGAGGAATCCAAGGTAGTAGGGGGACACATACATAGAATGTGAGAATGTTCGCAAGGTTGGCCAAAGCCATCACACTATTCCGGCCGGGAATTTGTAACTTGATGGGACCTGGGCAGGACACTCACACATAATAAATGGCACCTATGATATATCAGCCCTCTTCAATGCCCTAGGTGGATTGTAACATACCGTCTCGAAGCAGGAGTGTGATGAGAGGCACCCGTGGACGGACTTCGATATTCCGCCCTGCTCGCCACGTCTTTACAAGTGTGAGGATGAAGACTATGGAGTCGTATGCGAAGATTGACCCCCAGGGGATCACCAAACCTGGACGAGTGTTGGGCTGGGGTTGTGCTAAGACCACTGTAACTCACGTGTTGAACTACGACAGTCATTTGCGAATCAAACACCAATGGAGGTAAGGAAAGGAAGCATACGCGTCATGTGAAAGCCCAACTTTACAAGTGGACGTCTGAGGGGCCACTGTACTCGTTTGGCCGGTGAACACTACCCACTGTCATGATGAAGATGTCAAAGGCATCTGACTGAAAGCAAAATATTCATACGCAACCCAAGCTAATGGTGACGACCACTAATGTGGTCATACTTGCAAGGATCCGGGACGAGCATCCATAGAGAGCATACACCCGCAGGGTCATCAGAACTGAGGGGGTCATTATTCGCTCAGAGTCCGAGATGGACGTGAGCAGGCACTGTAACCCACCAGATACGAATAATTGATTTGCCGCAATGAAAACCTCCCGTGACAGCCTGTAGTTTTTGCAACTTCAAGCTGTTTGAGCGATCAATTCAGCATTGAGAGGGACCCCGAACCTCTGGACAAATCATTCAATTATATATTGGGAGGGGTAGGTGGCACGAACATCAACCGAATTGAAAGTCCTGAATCCGAACAACGCTTCAACAATATTCACCGAGAACAAGAAATAGCGGTTGGCTAAGAACAAGTAAGTGCTTGGTTTCTTGGGCCGCATCCACACATATTTGATCTCTCTATCTGATCCAGACATTAGTGTCGACAAATGACCCAACGGGTAGTTAGCATTACACACCGATGGTGATGAGGTGGTCATAGTACAAGAATGCTGGTCAACGCCAGTCTTTGCGACTATCCTATGTTGCTTGCGCGTAGTAAATTGTACTGCATATAATGTAAGTAAATTTTGAATGAGAGAGGTGCGAAGCGAGGCGGGCGAGGGACCTGAAAGGGCCTCCGACTAGCCGAATGACAACCATGCGGGGACGCGCCCCGAGCAGCGACACCCAGATATCTAGTCGCCCAGCGACGCGGCGTGCTCGTGCGGCTCGTCCCCCAAGTTCTAGGAGCTGTGGCTTTGCCTGACCGGTGGCGTTGCTATCCTGAAGCAGTGCTGGGCTGATTCCGAGTCTTCGTGCGCCGCTTGCAAGTATGGCGCCCTTTTCTTCGTCCTGCGTCCCCGCGAATGTCTGATGATCTTCTGTTCCTGCCAGCGCCGTTTGCGTCCACGGCGAAGGCGTCTAGCCTCGGGAATTATGGTGTGTGCTCCGCGCAGCGGGCTTTGGGTTGTGTAGATTGTGAAGATCATTCCTGAGGCGGGTGGGGACTTGTTCAAGTTGGTGCCCTCGTTTATTGTTGCGGTTGGGGTTCCATTCCACGGGTGCGATAACTTCTAGGTTAGCCTGCCTCACCTGGGTCCTTCATGTGGGGTGCCATGAACGGCCCTCAGTATCTCCCTATGCCCTTTAGATTCATGCGCGATTAATTTCGAAAAAATTTTATTGTCAGTGTCTGATATGTGACCAGGTGAAGAAAG
>QGOG01005946.1:0-14493 GCA_003313185.1 Collybia sp. MG36 | reverse complement strand
GACAGAAGTAAATTCCGATGTTATTTACATTTTTTACAACCGGCTGGTGCCGCCCGGGTAAAATACTTATTTACATGCACCCCTCGGAGTTTTATACCGAACGCTAGCGCCGCCTCCAAATCATTCTACGCCCTTAATTTTGTTGCTCGAAGATGAAACAAAAATGTTGTACTTCCATCATTGTAAATCGAAGATGTACCCAATCTGACCATGACCACAGGAAACAAACGGAGGGCGGATTGCCAAGTTGCAGGGTGGGCGAGACGGTCAAACATTGATGCGGACGGCAGCAGGACGAAAAATATTCTGGAGGCATATATTGCTGCTACGCCCACCTTGACGGGCCATGCACGTCTGGCCACCGCATCTTACACTACCGACTAGTGCGTGGTAGCCCTGCTTCCTATGCCCAGTGCCATCTATAATGATCTCACAACCCCAAACCATATTTACATGCTCGTCCGCCAACTGCTTCGTAGGGTCCGAGCATTGAACACGTCTATCAGGCGTGTCAGAAGCATCGCTGGCGTGGAGATGAAGTGCCATCCTTCGTGTGTGTGACGCTGGACTATATATACACGGGATTCGTGTGCCCGCTACTTTAACGACACCCTCGGGTTGCCTGCCTCATTTCACTCGCTCTCACGTTCAATCCTGGCCAGTAGAAACCATTACCGCGTTATTCGTAGCTACTGATCATGTACAACTACTCTTTCTGTACACCATTCTAGCGGCGTGTTCTTTCTGCTGAATTCTGAACCACCGACATCTTTGGCATTAGTGGGGGCGGCATGCAGCCCGCTCGGGTGTATGTAAGGTAGTCTACGGTGTGGCTGGGTCAGAAGGTTACCTCACGAAGTGCGGGCGGAGGACTCACTGCTGCTGCGCCCGCCCAGGACGTGAGGACGCGGATATGGGATGGCTTTGTTCCCAAGCCCGGGCTGGGGAGTTGTGGTGAAGTTCCAGCCGAAGGGTGTGTTCGGGGCAAGTGAGGCACAGAGGAAATGCACCTGAATGTTCAGCACGCCCACATCGCTACGATTCATCGCTTCGGCGTCAATATGATGCATCAGGCCTGCAAGCACTCACCTTGGGCCGGCCTCGAGCACGAGCACGTTGTGCTTCGGGTTTTCTGAGAGTCCGTTGGCCACAACATTCCCCCAACATTCCTTGCGATCCCACCTGATGGTTGTGATATATTAGCGGCATACTGTTATACGGTGATTGAGAGCGTGCCCCCGACGATGATGAAATCATAGTCTATTCCCCTCGTCGCAGAAGCATAGATGAATCCTGCCCTAACGAGTCTGATGGCCACAATGACGCTCCACAGCAACAAATAGAGGCCGAGACGAGAACATGGCGGATGAGATTGGGCGAAATTACCGATGTGGTGGTACACTTGTGCCCAACGCGGGGGAGAGGATGAGAACGATGTCGACTTGGAATAATTTTCGGTGGAATTTACACCCAAAATCGCGTCCTAATCATAGCAGCCGCGGGGACTCTCCTGCACTGGTCACGATCCAAATCCATCAGAGCAACACGCGTTCGCTTCACTCGGTACAAAAATTGTATTCGGAGGACTTGACGGGGCAATCAAGCCCGTGTGCTGTGGTTGCAGATTTCGGATTGTGGACGCGCGGTCCTGGGGAATTGTGCGCTGCCCTGGATGGCATGAGCATTGAAAAGCAGTAAAAATAAGGCCACATACATGCTGAATTCCCCCTTTGTAAGCCCCACAATGAACTGGGATCAATTTTATACGGTAGAGAATGACATTGGAACTTCCTGGCAAATTCGACGCAGTGTGGACGGAGGCAGAGGCGCACCCAAGCGAGATCACGAAGTCAAAACTCGAAGCGCGGAACATCCAATTCGGCCAAACAGGCTTACATCATCCACAAGGGAGATAAAAATAAAAAATACACAAAAGCACACAGAAGCAAACTCCGAAGTAAATTTGGGACGCGTCGCGCCGAGACTCGACGTCGGTACATCTGGGGAAGGTCCGACCTGCTGGCTCACTTAAGTGCGCGTTACTCGCTTTTGGGCGTTGTTGCTCTGTAAATTGATCTGAAGTACTGACCCTCGGGTCGACTATGAGGATGCGGCGTTCAAACGCCTGGTCAATCCCGGTGACTGTTGGATATGGCCTATTGCTCGCGTATGGAATGCCATTGACCCCAACCAACGTAAGCTGCTCATTTCTGTTGTTTCCAGCGTCCAATGGTTCGACAAATGTTACAGTTAGAACACGCATCTATTTTGGAAGACACTCCTGTGGCCGGCCCACACTAACTTCGATGACACCACTCACCAATATCTCGTACGCCCAAGCTGGGATACGGGCGAAGATGGTCTATGAAGTGGTGCGGTGCCAGTTCAACGTCGCGGCGCACTCCCGTTAACGCGCCAGGGACTTCCTCTAGCGTTCTGCCCCGACAAGTCGCGCGGGACCGCGGCCTGCGTACATAATACTCACCTAGAACTGATGCTTACGACCCAGTACCTGCGGAAAATACGATGAAGAGTATCGGTGAGACCAGCAAAGCCTGCAATCAGGAGTCGACTGTCACCATACGTACTGAATTAGCGCCTGTGCAATGTTGCTAACCACATATCTCGCAGGGCACCACTTCGTTACGAGGGGTAGGGTATATGTCCTTCAATCGCGCCAGTTCAAATTGGCGTTTCCACAATAGTGAAATGGAGTACGATGGATATAGATAGGGATGTGGGGGATGAGGGTAAATCATGAAGACCTGTCGGGAAATTCAAGCATATCCGAAAAATATACAAGGTGCCGCTGGTTTAGGCGTGCCTTCCGAGAGAACTGTTAGTTTCAGTATGTAGAATTACGGGTGTTTGAAACGTCTTCCATGTGCAGTATATATGATATCAAGACCTTCGGACACAAATCGGTGGAATTGAGGATATGTGTCAAGCCGGAAGAATGTGCATTCCAAGGTCAGACTCTCAAGCAGTGCGATTCCATGATGCCGGGGATCGATATGTCGTCGCGATGCAACGACGGTATCCAGGGGCTTTTCAATCAACATTCCAACCGGCCCCCAGAGAGCAAGGGAACGAAGGCAAGGGAGGACATGCCTGGGATGGTCAACATTCAACCTGCGCAAAAGTTTGTCGTCGATCTTATCCCACCGGTTATCAAACCGGATGTCGAGGGAGACAAGGGATGGCGCAAATCTGAGGCATTTGATGAGCCCACCTTGAGAGAATGGGATTTCGGTGAGCTCTAATATGTCGAGGTGTGTACAGGACCGCTCAAAAAATGCAACCAGGATGGGTACTAATTCTGCCCGGTCAGCGTCAAGACGGGCAGAATGATCAGGATCATCAGTTTCAACAATGCTGAAATGAATTCTGAGAGTTTGGAGGGACGGAAGAGTGAGTGAGGAGAATAAGAAGTTGATGGGGTCGTCGTCCACAAAACTCCACACTATGACCAGGACATTCAGCCTCAGGTGTTGGGAGTGGGGGCTTATTGTCATTGCAAATCTGGGAATGCTCAATGATCTCTGAGACATATCCAGGTGCAATCCGTGGAGGTTTTCGGCATGTTGAAGAGCATAATGTGTGAATTCGCTGGTATCGAGGGTACATGCCCTGATTTGCTCCCACGGCAGCTTTATAATAATGGGCTTGTAAAACCCCATCAGCCCGATGTGAGTGAGTCGCGGAGCCACCTCGCAGAAATCCACAGTCCCAGAAGTATCACCAAAATACAGATTCAAACTCTTCAACGAATGGAGGCGGGCCTTCGCGCGTGCCAAAATGGGAATGGAGCCTTGCCCAAGATGGAAATCGACATGTTCCCAGCGATGCGAATGCGGGATCAGAGCGTCCAGCACCGGATGTGAGTCGGAGGGGAATAAATTCAGGCTCAGATGGAGAGGCAGCTGCTTCGATCGAGTGATCCAAGAATCGATCATCGGATGAGCTGTCCAGATCTTGGTCCACAATCGTGGAGTATCCACAACGATCCTCCTCCATCGAGAGCAGATCCCCATGAGCATGAGTGGTGGGGAATTCTTTGAGCGCGCATCGGCTTTCATCATAGCAATGAATTGCCCAAATATCTCTGCCAGTATCTCCGGGGGGAATGATCGCAGGGGCGAGATGGCAGCCTTGTGTGCGCTGATGAGGCTCAATAATCCAGCTTTCCGCCTTTCAAGGTCGTCGACCATTGCTTGAATCATGGTGACCGCTGTCTCTGAGGAATGTATGACGCCTCGGCAATGGACCACTTCTGAATTTCGTGGGGCACGATTTGTGGTCATGAGTTCAGAGGGCGGTGGCGGGAATTCTGTGGGTGAGCTGCGCGAGCCAAGGAGGGCAAGACAGGAGGAGCAGCAACAATTTGGGCATGGCATGGCTCAAGTGTCGAGTGAAGATAGGGGAACAAAGATATTAGGAATCGAAATCAGGCCTGGCGAGTTTCACGGTTGAAGTGACTCAAGGGGGACCACGGCGAGATGTGGGTATCCGTCTGGGTACTAACGATATTGCGGCATGTTCAGATATTCAAATCAGATTATTAATGACCACCCCAGTTACCTTGTCAGACTGCCAGCAAGAGGTCGGTCTGATGGAGTATTGTGTTTGGGTAAACTTCGAACGAGGAGGATTGAAAGTAACTGTTCGTGGAGGGCAGTGGATCTCTTGGCACACCACTGAAGCGTTAGATGAACATTAAGGCCCGCGTTGGTGTTCAATGGCCTTTGTCGACCTACTAGCGATCTGAATGTCGCAACGATTTGCACTGGCAGTGGTCGAGTCGAAGACGGTCGAGGAGCCGAAGAATAGCTTACATAACGGACCCGTCCCTGGCCAGCCGTTAGCATCAATATTTCCACCGCGACGGCGCACGCGGAAAGAGCGAGATAGCACATCAGCATAGTTGAGGCGAGTATCAATCTTTGTTTTGAAGGGGTAGCGACGTGATTCCCGTCACCGCAAATGCATCAGCAACTTTTGATGGACCGGCGACACCAACGACCCCGCGCGGCCGAAGACAGTGATGTTCAGGACCAGGTGAGCAAAGTCACGTACGCACAAGCATAGCAGAAATTGATGTGCAAGGATTCCTAGGTTGATACACAGCACGGATGTTGGTGATACCAACATTCTTCATGCTCAATCTGGAACGCAAACGACGATGACCCACAAAATGGATAGCGCGTGTCCCCACGCTGTGATCACTGATGAACACCCACTCTGGCCCTCCTTCTTGTGGCTCTAATTCCGCCTCGACGAGTCGCTTAGCCCGGGACTAGTGCCTACACACGCTACATGCACGTCAGCCCAGTGCTCACCACCTGACACCTGCAGAGAGCTTGACTCTCTGGTAGGTGAGCCTTGGGCGGCTTAGACGATGTTGAGCTCACGAGTGCCTATGCCCCATAGAACACTGTCCAGGAAGTGCCTGGGCGCCGGCCATCGGTGGGGCTATTGGAGTATGTGCAATCAGAATGGGCCATAATGAAGCGGACCTTGCTGCCACACTCGTGTGACCCCCAATTTTGAAGTCTGCAGCATTCCAATTCCGAGCGCCCATCAACGTCAAAGTGGAATCGTGAATAGGAACAGCCAGCCGCGGGGGAAGGTTAAAAAATCCATGTGCCTGCGCCCGACTTCAGCGGGCGTCCAGCCCATTCCGGTGGGCGCTCTCGGTCACGTACCATACAGGGGGTCTTATCCCACCTTCCAGCTGTAAAAATTTCTGTACATGAAGGACCAGCACCTTGCACCAAAGGAGACTCCGTTCACCCTCTCCAGCACACATCAATCACACTCCGTCATGAATGGTACAGTATTGCAAGCACGCCATCAGACCGCACCCACACAAACCCTCGTTTATTTGGCCAGCGTCGACAAACCGATAACGGATAATGTTGCAAATGCGAGACTCTTCACCGGATGAAACGGTATTTTCTTTGTCGTAGGCGCGTTGATGAATCCTGCCCTGGTGAGTCTGGTGGCCATATCGATGCTCCCCAGTAACGAGATAGGTCGATACAAGGGCACAGTGGGTATAATTGCCGGCGCGGCGGTACACTTGCGCACAGCGCGGGGGAGAGGGTGAGAACAGTGTTTTCTTGGAACGATTTCTGCAGAACTTGTACCCAGGATCGCGTCCTAATCGTAGCAGCCGCGGGGGCTGTTCTACACTTGTCAAGATCCAAATCCATCAGAGCGCACATTCGCCTCACCCAACACAATCCCGGGCCCTTCGGGGGACTTGATGGGAGAATCAAGCCCATATGTCGTGGTTGCATATTTCCGATTGCAGACATGCGGCCTCAAAGAATGATGTGTCTCCCTGGATTGGATGAGTGTGTTGAACAGTTGAAAAGTGTTAGTGCAAGGCGATGCACAAGTCGTTGAATTCCTCCTCTGTGATAGCCCCACGGTAGGCGGGATTGACGCCATCAGAGCCTACTGCCAAATCCAGTGCTGTGTGGGCGATGCAGAGACGCAAGTATTCACGAGTTGGTGCGCCGGTTTCCAGTCACAAGTATCACAGGTCCGACGTGATACCATTTCAGCTTGCGACATGCGAGTTTATTTTTTCCCTTCATCTCCGCCCCCATACCCCATACCTTATCACTATATAATCATGACATCGAGTTCTACCGCTCCTCCTTTCACAAGCCGTTTCTCAGTGGCTCCAGACCATCTACACTAACTCATTGCCGAAGTTCTTGAGGCCGGTGCCAGAGTATCACTTCACTGGCGCATGGTGCCATGATCCTCATCAGCTCCTTGAGTCAATGGGAACGATAACACCATGCCCGGCCAGTTTGCAAGACTCCGGCGTCACGAATGTGCCACTCTGTGGATGACATGCCATGGTGTGAGTGAGTAGTCGGCAATCGATATGGGCTCTCTTGCCAAATTTGGGGATCGGGTCATTGTACGGATTGCATTTGATGTAAACGGCGTTGAGCCCTGTTCCGCCTAAGAAGTAAAGTGGACGTGTAGGAAGCGGGGCAGATGAGTGCAAACCGCGACGAGCCAGCAATTTCCCCAAAAATACATCCCAACCTTAATAAGTCCGCAATTTAAGCCCACCCCCAAGGATAGCAGGACCGCCAGACTCCAATTCCGCCCGTGTTGATATCGAGGCCCTCAGACATAGACTGGCGCTGCGAGCTGGTCTACTAGAAAGTGATGTAATGAGATGTAATGGAGAGTGCGCTTACCGTGCAGGGGGATGCGGAAGTTGAGGTAAATGAGGTCTGGTCAGCGCATGGGGCTCGACGATATGTGGCTTGTTGCGCAGGAAAATTCAAAAGACATTTCAAGGTCCGACCGGAAACTGGCGTATAAAACTCAGCGGTCCGACTACCGCAATTGGACCTCTGAGCGATGGCACATATACATCCCTGAGGACCATCTGATCCAACACAGAGTATATTTCTTATGTCCAGTCCGTAACACAGAAAAAATGGTCTAAGAAGTGGCGCACTGGGTCCCACTCAAGCTCCATTCACGCGGGTATGTGAAGTCTGTTCGGCCTATGATGATGGTAGACTCATGCACGTGCTTGCCTTACATAATATCGCCTAGGAAGTTCCTGGGACCGGAAAGGCAAGAGTTCCCTAGGATTATTTGGAGCGTGTACAATCAGGAGCGCTTCTAACCTTGTGTTTACTGGACTCAGCTATGATCTCATGCCGACTTGGAAGTACGCGTATGGGATATCGGGGAGCGTGTTGGCAAAGCACGATAAATTCTGCTACTTCGTGCTCGGTATGCCCAACCTCCAATGTCAGCTTGCGCGGCGCCAATTTTCGTGAGCTGGCTTCCCCTGATTCACAACTTTTAGTCGCTCTAACAACCATGCGGAACATAAGAGAGCACGGGTTATTCATAAGTAGTGCTAATTTCTCGTGGTTCTTCATGGTTGATTTACACTCTGCAGACTCCGAGGTGGCTTGGCAGATCTGGAAATGGAACGAAAATCAAGAACAAGAGTGAAACGAGGAACATTACCAGAAACGAATCAAATGAAGCAGCGTGCAATGAAGAACCCAATGCGACCAAATGAAAAGAGGGTGTAATGAGAAACGCAACAAAGCAAAGGAACCGAATGTGAATGAGTCGAGAAACAATTGAAGAATGGTCGACGCGGACGCCGACAGAAACGACTGGCTATCTGGTTTGCACCTTCATGGGTAAGTCGCTGAGACAGGAGTATCCGTACCTTGAATGCGCCAGTTGAGATTGTTGCTTCCATAATAACAAGATGAGGCATGCCACACCGGATGAAGGTAAATTTACGAAGAGCCAGAAAATTCAAGCTTTCCTGAAAAATATATCAGGGCCAAGGGACCCGCGATCTAGATGCCCCCCGAGCGCCCTAACACTGGAGATATATATGTGCCAATCCTCTCCATACGTGATGCGGAGACCCTCAGGCATGAATCGCTCGAATCGTGGGAGCCAGCTGGGAGACTGCCACAGCGGGACGGAGCAGTCCAAGGTCAGGTCCTCAAGCAATGCGACCCCATCATTTGTCGGATTAATAACTCGTCGCGATGTGATCAAGGCATCCAGGGACTTCGCATTGAACCTCCCTGGCCCCCGGAAGGAGAGCGAGCGAAGGCGAGGGAGGACATGCCTAGGGTGGTTGGTATTCAAGAGGAGGAAAAGCCCGTCATCGATTGCATACCAGCGTGCATCAAACCGTATGTCGAGGGAAACAAGTAACGGTGTGAATACAAGGCACTGAAGGAGTGGACCTGAGGGGAAAGGGATGTCGGTGAGTTTTAACGTGCTGAGAGGTGGGCGAGACCGTTCAAAAAATCCAGATATAATGGGTGCTAATTCTGCCCGATCGGCACTAGAAATAGGGTAATCGAAACGGATTTCGAGAGACTGAAGGGATGGGAGAGTGATTGAGGAGAAGAATAGGTCGATATCCGGGTCCACAGACCTCCACCGTATGATTAGGATATTGAGTCCCAGGTGGTGGCAATGGGGGCCTCTTGGCATCAGCACCGAAGGAGGCCCCAATACCCGAGACATATCCAGGTGCAATCTCCAAAGGTTTTTGGCATGTTGCAGGACATAATGTGCGAATTCGCTGTTATCAAGAGTACACACTCCCAATTGCTCCCATGGCAGCTTTATAATGACAGGCTGGTGAACTTCCATCAGCTTGACTTCGGTAAGTTGTGGCGCCACCTCGCAGAAATCCACAGTTCCAGAAGTATCGCCAAAGTATATAATCAGCGTCTTCAACGAGGAGAGGCGAGTTCTCACACGTGCCAGATCAAAAAGAAAACGGCCAAGAATGAAATCGGCGTGTTCCCAGCGGTGGGAATGCGGGATCAGAGCGTCCAGCACCGGACGGGAGTTGGTAGAGGATAAATCCAAGTCCAGATAGAGAGGCAGTTGCTTCGATCGAGTGATCCAAGAATCAATCATCGGATGAGCTGACAAAATCTTGGTCCACAATCGTGGAGTATCTACGACAATTTTCCTCCACCGAGAGCATATCCTCATGAGCATGAGGGGCGGGGAATACGGAAAGTGCCGATGAGATTTATTGATAGCGACAGATTGTGTAAATATCTCTACCAGTATCTCCGGGGGAAAAGACCTCAGTGGCGAGATGGCAGCCTTGTGTTTGTTGATGAGGCGCAAGAACCCGGCCTTCTGCTTCTTAAGGACGCTGACCATCGTTTGTATCAGCGAGACTACTTCTTCTGAAGAACTGATAACGTCCCGGGAGTATGCCACTTCTGAATTGGTTGGGGCACGATTTGTCGTCATGAGTTCGGGATGTAGTTGTGGGGACTCTGTGGATGAAACTGGCGAGCCAACGAGGGCGAGAGTCACCGCCGCGAGACAGGCAGGACAGTGACAGTTTGGGCATGGCATGGCCCTCGTCGAACAGATTACAGGAGATGGGGAACGGGAATCGGGGGGAACCAGACCCTAGTAAGCTTCGCGCGTCTAAGAGAGTTGCGGAAAGGGTGATTATCGGTCAGGGTACACTGAGTGATGGGATGCCTCTCGAGTAGCACGCCAGAGTCGACCACGATGAACTGAAGATCAGCTCGCCGCGATCGTTTTAGAGAGATCAATCACTTTCACACCTCCGGATAATTGAGTAATTTCGGCGCTTGAGACCCTTCCCCCGACTACTAGTCTGATCTTGCGATGATTTGCGGAACTGATGTTGAGATTTGGCAATCGTCATTATCGTGGGCCGGCGCGACGACCTGGAAGCCAATGATGTCACGTGTCTCATTCTTGTTGCCGACCCCAACATTGAACCAAGTCGACTCCACGGCTCGAAAGGAAATAATGAAGAATGGATGAAACATGCAAATGCATGCATGCTTGACTCACATATCTTATTCTACAAGTATTGGTACAAATTGGAACTAGAACTCCCGCCCGTCCTAGACGTCCCAGTCAACCCCGCGCTTAGGGATCTATGTCGACGCACTCGCATTCAAATCAGGACATGCTATCGGACGATGGGTCCTCTACCATGAGAACCGTCAACCTAAAACCCTCTCCATACGTGATATCGAGACCTTCAGACACAAATTGGTGGAATTGGGGAAGCTCGTTGAGTTGTGTGAACGGGCAATCCAAGGTTAGGTTCTCGAGCAAGGCGACTCCAAGATGTTGCCGATTGAAATGTCGTCGCGATGCAACGACGGCATCTAGGGGCTGCTCGATGAACTTGGCAACCGACCCCCGGAGGGCAAGGGAACGAAGGCAAGGGAGGATAAACCCCGGATGGTTGATATCCAACCTGTGCAAAAGTTTGTCGTCAATTGCATACCACCGGCCATCAAACGCGATGTCGACGGAAATAAGGGATGGTGCGAATGCAAGGCATTTGATAAGATCACTTTGAGAGAATGGGATTTTGATGAGCTCCAATGTGTCGAGGTGTGTGCAGGATCGCTCGAAGAATGCGGCCAGAATGGGTGCTAATTCTGCTCGTTCGGCATCAAGATCGGCAATATCATGAGGATCGTCAAGGTCAAGGAAGCTAAAATGGATTCTGAGAGTTCGAAGAGCTGGGAGAGTGAGTGAGGAGAGGAAGGAGTTGATGGGGTCCTCGTCCATAAAACTCCACTCTATGAATAAGGCATTGAGCCCCAAGTGGGAGGAGTGGGAGGCTATTGGCATTGCAAACGTGGGATTAGGGTACGGCGACCTCTTTGACATATCCAGGTGCAATGCATGAAGGTTTTCGGCATGTTGGAGAACATAATGTGCGAGTTCACCGATATCAAGGGTGCATACTCTGATTTGCTCCCACGGCAGCTTCATCACAACAGGCTGATAAAACCTCGTTAACCCGATGCGAGTCAGTCGTGGAGCCACCTCACAGAAATCCACAGTCCCAGAGGTAGAACCAAAGGATAGATTCAAACTCTTCAACGAATGGAGGCGGGCCTTCGCGCGTGCCAAAATGGGGATGGAGCTTTGCCCGAGATGGAAATCGACATGTTCCCAGCGATGCGAATGCGGGATCAGAGCGTCCAGCACCGGGTGTGAGTTGGAGGGGGATAAATTCAGGCTCAACTGGAGAGGCAGCTGCTTCGATCGAGTGATCCAAGAATCAATCATCGGATGGGCTGTCAAAATCTTGGTCCACAATCGTGGAGTATCCACAATGATCCTCCTCCATCGAGAGCAGATCCCCATGAGCATGAGTGGTGGGGAATTCTTTGAGCGCGCATCGGCGTTCATCACAGCAATGAATTGCCCAAATATCTCTGCCAGTATTTCCGGGGGGAATGATCGCAGGGGCGAGATGGCAGCCTTGTGTGCGCTGATGAGGCTTAATAATTCAGCTTTCCGTATTTCGAGGTCGTTGATCGTTGCTTGTATCATGGTGACAGCTGTCTCTGAGGAATGGATGACGTCTCGGCAATGGGTCACTTCTGAATTTCGTGGGGCACGATTTGTGGTCGTGAGTTCAGAGGGTGGTGGCGGGGATTCCGCGGGTGAGATGTGCGAGGCAAGGAGGGCAAGACAGGAGGAGCAGTGGCAATTTGAGCACGGCATAGCTCTGGATGAGAATCAGGGCCCAACGAGTTCCACGATTCAGCAAGATGTGAATAGTCGTCTGGGTACTAACAATATTAGAGCACGTTCAGATATTCAATATCAAATTATTAGTGGCTACCACAGTTACCTTGGAGCCCGCGAGAGATCGGTGTTTGAGTATTGCGTTTTGCGAACAAGCAGAATCGAAATTGATTGTATGAGCCCCTGGAACACCTCTGAAGGGTTAGGTGAATGTCGAAGCCCACGTTAGTGTTCAATAGCCTGTGTCAACCTACCTGTGGTCCGAATGCTGTTGAACGATTCGCGCAGTCGCGCTGGTGCTGAGGTGGAACCGAGGAGGAAGCTTGGAAGGCTTACATAACTAACGGACCCACTTATAGTGCGCCATTGAGTTTTCTTCCCCGGCGGTATTGATTCTTTAGCATCTCTATGGTGACTACGCGATTGTGTGTAGCGCCCCTGAAAGAATGAAGTACCACTTCAGCATGGTCAAGGTGAGTATCAATCCTTGTTCTGAATGGGATGGAAAGTTGATGCCTGTTCTGAGCGGCCACAGCGAGATGTGAAAGGGACTCCTAGAATCACTCTTATACACGACTGCATGGAGTTGATACACAGCACGAACGTTGGTGACACCAACATTCTCAATCTGGAATACAAACGACAATGACCTACGAACTGGAACGGCGCGAGTCCCACACCGCGATGAGCTTTCATTCACACAGCCCCTCCTTTGTGCGGCTCGAATTCCGCTTCGGCGAGTCACTCGGGACCATGGCCTACGCGCACCACATCCACATCAGCTTGGTGCCCATGATTGGATAGTACTAGATACCCGTGGAGGACTTGGCTCTCTGACAGGTGAGCCTTGGCCAGCTTGGACGATGCTGAGCTCAGGAATGCCTATGCCCTATAGAACGCTGTCCAGGAAGTGCCTTTGTGACCGCGACATTCTGGTCAAGCTGCCTATAGTCTATAACTCATTGCAGAGTGCCGCCTCGGGATAATGAAAGATGGAGAGGCCCATGGGGACGAAGTTGGTCGTATTTGCCCAGCATATAAATGCTGTTGTCTCAACGTTTTCCAAGCCTCGCGGCACCTGCGAGGGCATTAGTATGCCCTTGCAGCGATCATCTTGTTTGCAGCTTTCAAGTTGATCTCGGCGACCGAGTTCGTTGATATGTTGGGATCTGCGGCAGTAGTGTCGGTGGGACTACTGGAGTGTACGCAACCAGAATGTAATGAAGTTGATCTACATTGACCTGGGTCCTGAGTGGATTGATCAATGATCAATGATCACTTGCTGTCACGCCCATGTGACCCACAATTTTGGAGTCTGCAGCATCTTGATTCCGAGCGTCCATCAACGTCAAGGTGTAATCGTTTCAGCCAGTGTCTACTGGACCATGGCGGTAATTCTGCATAGCCCGGGTGTACAATCACGAATAGAAACAGCCAGCCGCGGGGGGGTGAACAAAGACGTGTGGCTGCGCCCGACTTCAACCGACATCCAGCCCATTCCGGTGGACACTTCTGCACACAATGGGCCGACACCTTGCGAACGTTGTGCTTGCATCAAAGGGGACTCCGTTCACCCTCTCCAGCACATTCCGATGGCACTCTGTCGTGAATGGCACATATCTATAGCAACGCCCTTGCATTCATTCACGTTATCGGACTGCACTCACTGAAACCCTCGTTGGTTTGGCCAGCTTACCTCACTCAATCCGAAAAGTAGATCATGAATGGCGTTGGAAGCATGGGCTTTCATCACGGATTGCCAAAGCGGTACCATGGCGTCGCTGCGAGGTATCAAAGCCACTATGTTTCGCTATATATTCAGGAAAACATGCCCTCAATCTGCATTACATCACTTTCCTTCCTTCCTTCCCTCTCACCGTGACCTGCCATGAGATTAGAATCACTTCCATACGTCTTTGAGGATCGTTCAGGGCTAACGCATAGTACTGACTTTGATGAAACCCACGACCGGAAATTCTTCCACATCTCCCGCGCCCAATCCGGGGCAGAAACGACGATCATCTACGAGATGCAGCAGCGAGGGTCCCCGCGCCGTGACAGGCTCCCGTTCATGGGGCTCCCCTCTGCGCTTCTCGAGTTCCGTCCCAATGGATCGCTTGGGACCGTGGCCTACGTGCGCAGTATCCACCTCAGCCCGGTGCCCATGAGTCGGTACCTGCAGAAAACATGGCTCTTCGGCAGGTGAGTGCTGAGCCTTGCGGCCAGAATTGCGACGACGTCGGGCTCATGTGGGCTCATCCTGCAGAACATTATCCAGGAGATTCCTGGGATCCGATGGGCGGGAGTATTGGTGGGATCACCAGAGCGTGCCCAGTCAGGAATGGACTGTGCGTGTTGGCTCAGCATCCATACCGCGCCGCTAATCACAGTTGTGTA
>QGOG01005922.1:0-11064 GCA_003313185.1 Collybia sp. MG36 | reverse complement strand
ATCTTTACAGTCTTCAGGAAGACCCCAAAGACCTCAAAGACACACCCTATGTTTTCCTGATGCACTATATGCAATGGAAACAACCTTGATACACAGGGCGGGACGGAGAACGTTAATGGGTGTGTCAACAAGATTGACCCGAATGCCGGGGTGCGTATCTCACTCAATGGTGGTTGATATCTTGCTGACTGATGTGTTCTTAGAATTGTTTTTGAGCGAACGAGGGGCAAATCGACAGATATTTTCGAAGCGTAGCGTTGATAGGGCCTTTTTTAGTCGGGCGTAGTATGAGGATATGAAATTATGAATCACTTGTTTATACTTGAGTCAGCTGGTGGACGCAGGTGGGCTGATAAGTTGCGACAGACCAGCCGCTGGGTTTGTTTCTACGGCATGCTGCTAGTGTGCAGTGGTGCACCACGCTCTCGAAATTTGGGTGGAAGGACGCCTTGAATATTTGACCATTGACCTAGCGTCATTTCGGGCTCTGGTGCACGGTTCCGAGCCGACCGAACATGACGCGTCGTGCAACCAGAAGCCTGGACCTCGGGCCCCGGCGCGAATGATACGCCGTTTAAATTTGACCGAATAGAATGCTCGACCGAACAGAGCCTTACGGAAGAACGGAACCACTAGTAGTACAGACTCTGACACAGCAGAGGTGACAACTCTCTGAAGTTTGAACACACAGCTCAAGAGAACTCACTGAATAATTCAATTCCCGCCCTCGAATTTGTTGGAAAGTACTATGTTGATTGGCATTCAACTCAGCCGGGCCAAATCTAGGAAGAAACGGATGAGCCAGCACGATAATAATTCTGCATTGCTTGGCTGGACGTCTTTCGGGCCCAACGATAATATGAACGTAGCCGTAAACCATGTGCGTGGCATCGATCAGTATGCTGGTTTTGGTATGGTGGCGGCCGCACAGGCCACAGTATAAAATCCCAGTGCCCGCGACGTCGTGTTCCATCACCTTGACATCCACTGGCATACAAGCGACATGTTATACATAAAGGTGTGCCTTCAATGCTTGCGCCGTCGTGTCTTTCCAAGATGATGACCCATGCTTGGTCAATGCAGACCCTCAGCACCCTTTTCCTCCTCGCCCTCAGTGCTGCCCCCACCAAGGCTGAACCGCGCTGCGTCAAAGACGAATCCAGCGCCTGGGGCAAACAAGAGAAGGCGAGGGGGTTCATTACCGAATACTGCAACGATGAGTACATGCATAGTACGGAGGGGTATGGCTGCTACGATGAGGGTCTCGGGTGGGACGACATCCATTGGGACATCTGGACAGCCGACGAGTCATGGAAAGGGCCGGGGGGGTGCCACGCGTCGTGGATGACGCCGGAGGCGTGCAATTCGCGACTCAACGGGCTGATCAGCACGTGTCATGGTGGTCACAACGACACGCAGGGCGGAACGGAGATTGTGGACGGGTGCTACAATGGGATTAGACCGGCTACGGGGCACTGCGAGCACACTGACGGTACGCCACGTCGCTGACTGGCGCCGCGCGCGTGCTTGGACCTGTCTTTCAGTGAATTGATAATCATTGTTTTGGATGACCTCGCGTAGGGTGCACTGCAATAACAAGTACATCTTTGGCATTATACCTAGTGCGCAATTTTGCTTTTCCACGTATGTGCCTTTTCGAATCCATTCTTTCCCATTTGGTCTACATTTGAGTCAGAATCAATACGTGACGTGGGATGGAGGAGCGTACAGTCAAGCAGGGTCTTCTGGATTTCTTCTCGGTTCGTCATCACGAACGGTCCATACTGGAACACCTCTTGGTCGAGGGGCTCCCCCGCAATCTGATATCAGGGGGGGGCGAATGTTATCTTCCGACTCGGTGGGAACGGATACTACGCACAAGAACAAACTCAGTATTGCCTTTGGTGGCGGTGACCAAAACTCCGTTCTCATCCGACTCGTGAGTGAGAACCAAGGTGTGGAAGGCGTCCTGTGGTAGAGATTCTGACCCGACAAGGATGCTTCCTCTCAAGACTGGAACACAATTGAAATAATTGGAGGACCAGGCGAGCACAATACACACCATAGATGAAGGATGTCCACCCCGTAGCTTTAATGATGGTCAGAACCGCGCGTGGACCCGGATGAGACCACGACACCTACGAATGTCCTGGAAGATTGTTCCGGGGTCTTTGAAAATGATGTGGAAGAACCAGCAACCGCCCAACGGTCTGACGGGCGACTCCACGCCGTGGCTCTTACCACTGATTACCTTGACGCTGATACCACCTTCGGGGCCGTCGGGATAGGCGAGTGGGATTCTGGAATAAGTTTAACAATGGCATGGAAAATTAGGCAATTGGATACACACTGATCCGGGCCCAACTCCTGATAGGTTGGATCCTGAAAGGATATGGACAATGGGCACACATTCCAAGACGATCTCTCGCCACTTACCGACATCTTGAACTGGGTGGTGCGATATCGATTAATTGCTATTTCATCGTCGGTTTGGAAAAAAACTTACTTCTTTCGGGAGGTCAACCCATAGCTGAAGACCACGCGGATCCGGAGCGCCATCGAGATGAACGGGCATCTCTGCGTGGATGATACCTTTCCCCGCGCACATCCATTGCACTCCACCGGTTTCTTTAGGAAGGTTATGCTTCTGGAATCGGAACAATATACTGCGTGTACGTGCCAATGGTCCCCTTGTGCCCTGCAGAATCCTCGTGTCTGCTTGACCTATGGGATGTAATGTTAGGGGGAGACTCGCGCGGTCAACTCATGCCTGACCCTTCTAGCATGTATGTAACAGTTGCTTGACCTCGATGCGGGTGATCCGGGAACCCCTAGTGAATCGTCTCTAATAAGATGGACGCGACATCAGCTTGGGGATAATTCCTACCGCCCCCTTTGAGACATGAAAATGATCGAGCATGAGGAATGGCGTGAGGTTCCTGAGCGTCATGGAACCGATGCTTCGGCGAACCAGAGCGCCATCTCCCTAACGAATCGACAACGCTCGTTAGCTGCTGGCGGACCGTCTCAAACCAGGAGCCCTCACCTCGGGAGTTTCAACGGCGAGAACCTTCTTGGAGACAGTTCGTGATTTGGTCTGGGATGACATCTTGAGTGGACTAGTAGTGAATAAAGAGGCGATTGAGAGGGCAATGATAGTACAACACAAGGTTTTATACTCAAACATGAATTAGCGATACGCACAGTGAATGTCAGGCTGGTAGTCTCACCGAGAAGGATGACTCAGCGAAATTAGCAATTTGGATGGCTTCGATTGGTGGTCAACTTGATCACGTCAACTTGGAAACGTCATCATTGATGCATCCCACTGCTGCTGACAACGCTGAATTCGTCGTGTAACCATCATCTGTGGGGGTGGGTGCGACTTACTGACTAAAATGACATGTTTACTGTGCGGCGGTGGCCCATGGATTCCGGAATCGTCACTTCATCATTGGAGTTGGACACCAAATCAACAGGATGAATACCCATATCATCAATAACGCGTCGAGGTACGGTGCAAACCGTACGTATACAACTATCATGCCTCGTACAACATTCAAATTGACATTTGACAAGGGAAAAACTCCTGCTACCGCTCAAAGGATGCTGAGTACGAATCTCGCAACAGGTCATCTTCCGTCGTCGTTACTTGTCGATGTGAGCAGCAGCGTGGGGGTCCCCCGGGTCCATCCAAAGGTCGGCCATGTTTCACCAGGCCCCGTGCATTCCATGAGCCAAGATCCTCGGCCCAGAACACAGGCGATGGTTCCGCCCATAGTGGCCCGCTGCAAGTGCACCCTCCGAGTGGCTAGGATGGCGAGCCGTGGAGACAAGTTGATTGTTGCTCCCCAGCTCAAAGGTGATGCCCATGTGGCGATGGGACAGAATCGGAACCCCCGGTCTTCTCCTGAAAAATATCCTATCATACACAGGAAGGAACATACCGCTTACTTTCAATTGCCTTCCTCACTTTGATTGCAGGATGATGCCAGGATCGAAACGATATTACGCATTATCGGGTGGTACATCTATGTCACGCCGACTCCTCTATTCGATTCTCCTCTATCACTGTCCAAAGATACGCGTGAAATTCCACATCGTATTCATGTCATTTTCATTTGTGAGGGTAATCTGCAAACATTCTTGTAAGCTGGGTGCATGAAGCAATAACGAATCCACCCACCGGGATTTCACTTAGATCGTCCACTTGTCCAGCAGTCCATGTAAATCCGCTCCCGACATAACGGATCTGAAGGCCAAGACAAGTGAACATCACCAATTTATCATCAGAAATGGCAGGGCCTACGCGATGATATCCACCGTCATCCAGGACTATCTCAAATTCCGTAGCATCCCCTGCGACCACAGGCGCATCCACCTAAACCAGACATATCGAGCTATCACAAATTGCGCAGAGTGGGAAATCATTACCTCGTTCTGAGCAGCAGCAAAGAACCCGGACTGGGAGTGCTGCAGAAAGAATGCTCCCTTGGCGCCCGAACTACCTGCAGTGATATCCCACTGGGACTATTAGCGCGAGACAGGCCACTCATAGTCACGGCAACTCACAAATGCGATGTCATCATTGATAAAAGGGGCAACGACGATGTTGCCCGAGTTGGAGCTACTAGGCTGCACGAACGTGTGCCCCGACTCAATGCCTGCGGCAAGACTTGAGATAAAATAACGTCCAGGGAAAATGTCCTGGGGCGATGCCCGTCCATTAGCTTTGAATACATCATGATTACCAGGATAAATGCACCTGGGAGAGAACGCCAGCCAGGCCCGAGGCAACAATGAGGCAAGTAGGGAGAATGATTGAGAACATGGAAGGTGTCGGAGGGCGAATGAGGGGAAAACGACTTTATACCGTCAGGGTGGTATGAGAGAACCCTCTATAATTGGGAAGCCGACGCGAATGCCATATATTCGGCCCAAAGAATTATCTTGGCTAAATTGCGCCAGCAAAATGTTATATTCCAACTCCATCGGTTCGGGCTACCCACCGTTTTTCGTGTCATTGGGTGCAGCTGGAAAGCATTCGCAGCTAAGTGATGTCAAAATTCAGGAATATTACGTGAGTCAAAACCGCCCCGCACCATTGCTGCAAAACCATGTCATGATCAGGACGCGAAAATTGACATCACATCGCTATGGGTTTTTTTTCGCCTCCAACAATAAAACACGAATGGCACTGTCAACACGGGTCAGTGATTGAAGCAACTGAATTCGGGGCGACCTTGACGAATCAGATAAGTGGTTGGGAGAATCAAGTCAAACAACCAGATCATGGTCCCAGAACGCTGTCGCTATTCTACTAGGTACGCCATCAACTTGAACAGCAGTTGCACACTAGTTCCAACAATGGCCAGTAATCCGATCCAGTGCCTTGTTACTTCCCATCCGTCGACATCTTGGGGCGAGGATGGGATGGTATTCTGGCTACGGGACGGGTTCGGTTGGGTTATGGTAATAGCATGAGATCGGCTGCCACGGAATCGGAACTCGGGCCTCTTGGCGGGACCCGGACATGCCAGTGAGGGATGCACCTCCTGCTTCAAGTTTCTACCACAGGTTATTGCTTTCTTCGCTTTTGGCAGGACCGAAACGGTATCAAGCATTATCGAATAGTACGTTTACATTGCGTTAGTTCCGTTATTCTACCCTCTCGTTGGACACACGTTAAATTCTCATCGAATTCGTATTATTAACCTTCCTTTTCGCATGAGTCCCTCAGCGACCGTTCTATCTCGATGAACAGCTAGACGTTGGGGGGCACGGGCAGACCCAGAATATCTGATATTTTGTTGTTTCATGCTTAGAGGCTTGGAGCGGGCGCGTTTCGCGATATATCACTCACGGATGAATATGCATATCGTCGATTTGGGGCCGTCATGCTTCATACATTCAAGTGAAATCAGCGGGACGATCAGCAAACATCAACACTACTGGCTTCATTCAAGTTACCATTTGCCGACGAAAACTGCACTCTCCACTCAAAGGATACCTGGCACAAACTTGTGTGGCACCTTCTGAGCCCAATCCTTCCACTCCTTCCCAAACGCCTCTCGCAACAAGTCATCTTCCCTCCTTGTCGCCCGGATGGCCAGTATGAGCACTGGCAGCATCGTGCAGATCACCCAAGTCCATTCAAAAATGGACCACAGTCCGCCGAGTCCCGTGCACTCTTTGAGCCAGGACCCCCGGCCGAAGAGACAGACATTGGTTCCGATTACTGTAAGTATGGCCCCCGAATAGCCGGGATGGCGGACGATGGAATATAGCCCCGAGGTGACAAATTGATGGTTTCCCAAATGGCGGTAGGCGGTGAGGCGGATGAGCGCTCCCGCGAGTATCGCGAGAGATGCGATGACGAATGTGAGGTTGGTGTGAAGATCATGATAATTGGTGAACCACGGCTGAACGCCGAGTAACCTGCTCAGGCCTGAAACCCTGTAGGCGATGATGGCCCAGATTTCGAGAAGCTGGGGGATCGTGGCTGCAACCTAGGACATGGTTCAATACAGAAAAACTAGAGGGAATTTGGGTGATCAATATACCTTCAATGCAGCGGGGACATATCGAGGTAATGTGGCTTCCAATTTGATAGGCTTCTCGCCTTTCTCGTTTAGCTCGAGGCTAGGAGGATTTGGAGGGGTAAACGGAACATACAATCCCCAGACGTTTGATAGGAGGAGCGGGACTTTGTAGAAGGACATGGTGCGATGGATTCTTTTGTCCACGGCCCCCACATATATACCCCTAGGTGCCGGAATCTAGGCACGTTGATGGAGGAGCGCAGCAGCATTTCAATATCACGATGGCCCGATATGACATAAAGGTTTGCCGACTCGGTCACAGCCGATTTCAGGTTGAGGCCAATATCTATCTTTTGGAGCTGAACAAATAAAAACATAGGCCGTTCCTCAATTTCGGGCTCCCCGTCGAGTACAGCACGCGTAAAACCTCAAGGCTTCGTGCATAGGTATGGTGTTTCCGCGGCCAGAAACTATCGAGGCATATCGAGTACGGTAAAAGACAGCCGCCAGGTGGTCAGACTATCCTATCGATCTGGATTCGGCTGTGAGCCGCAGTCACCTCAATGCTGAGGGCTGGAGCCCACGGACTGCATGCATGTGGTGCATGGTGATGCATATGGGTCGACCACACGGCTATTCCCTGAGGGCCTGGACATCACCCCGATTCCCAGCGGCCTTGTTGGCCATAGTAATCTAATACAATACCTGGCGCTGGGGCGACTATGCAATTGCACTCGGACACAACGTTCTGCAGGACCCAAACCCCCGAACAACTTGAAGGCCGACCTCAGACATCGATAATCGTCATGTCGGCCAAACCCAGCGCTGCGGCGCTTGTTTTGGAACATCTCACTATTCAGATCCGAGTCCGCGAGCATAATTTTCCCTGAGCTGCGCACGCCTATCATATGTAGGTGACCCTCCCTCTCAATCTCCCAATATGAGTCGGATCAACGGCAATGAAAGGTCACCGGTCACGTAGGTTGTGAAGCGGCAACTCTCATAGGCCTTGGCGGATGGATGCTTGAAACAGGTGGTAGCCAGGCTGGCGCTCCGCGTCACCACTGGTCCTCAACAAACACCCTGTCTGGTGGGACTCATGAGGGCCCCTCTTCCTCGACCACAGGATCGGAATATAGTCCTCTCAATGATACCAACCTCAGGCTGGGGAACGCCCTATGATATATCAGAGGGAACAATAGGGAGTAATGCACCTGTCGCAGGGGAAAAAACGGTATTGAACATCATCGACTTGGTACGTCTAGATCACGCCGGGTCTGCTATCCGAGTCTACGTGGACCTACGTGGATGCGCGTGAAATTTGACACTGAATCCGTGTTGTCCCATATTGAGGTAGCAGATCTGGCGAGACATACATAAGCGATGGTAGGGGAAACCGCGTCCAGTTCCGCAGCATCCCCTACAACCACAGGCGCGGTCGCCTAGACCACCACGGCAAATTGGGCTCTTATCAGCAGCGAAGGAACCAGCCTCCACATGTTTCATGATCAACGTCTTTCCCGAACCTCCTGGGATATATCCCATTGCGCTCAGTAGCATAGGGTGAACCACGAATAGCTATGGTGACTCACAAACGCCGCCGCGGGGGTGACGGCGAGTTGGAGCTAAATCTGGGCTGCACGAATACACTCTCGAATCGATGAACCGGGCGTCGCTATTCCCGATGGCGTAGCGTCCAGGAGAAGTGGTTTGAAAAACGACCCATCTAGTAGGGCTTATTACAGCCGAGGCGCCAATACGGACATACCTGGGAGGGAACGCTAGCCGGACCCGATGATGAGACAAGTTGGGGAATTTTTGAGAACATAGGAGGCGCTTGAGGGCGAATGCTGGAAGTGGGAGAAGACGGCGCTGGATTTCATGCTTTGGAAACCGTCAGGGGTATTTCGGCGGTATGAGAGAACCCTCCATCATCTCGGGTGGACCACGAGCGAGTAAGGAAATTATCGAGCCTGAGAGGGACATGGCAGTGCAACAGATTTTATACTCAAACATGATACACGCGGTGGATATCTGGTAGCAGCTGGATTGGACATCGAGAAGTTATTTGAATTACATCACTTATACCGAATCACCATATTCTTAGTTGTCTGGAACAGATAAACAGCAGCCACTTCCCGTTTGAACACCGTATTCGTTCCCACCAAACATTGTCAACATCCAGCGCCGCGAGCTAACCGCGGGTTGACAACAAGCGGCACTTTGGACACAGGAGGGTCTCCGCTGCCAAGGGCGACCTCTAGTATCTTAAATTCGTTTTAGTGGACATGATCACAGTCGCGAAGCGCACTAGTAAATGACGTACTGACTGGATGTTGTGCTTGCTTACTACCAGTTTTGTGCACCGCTCGCAGCTAGGACGTGAGCGAATTGTACATTTAAGAAAGGAAACTCCACTACCACTCAAATTATTCCTGGCACAAGCTTGTACGGTACCCTCTCAGCCCAATCCTTCCACTCCTTCCCAAATCCCTCCCGCAACAAGTCATCCTCCACTCCCATCCTTCGGATAGTAAACGTAAACAGCAGCGCGAAGATCCCCCAAGTCCACCCAAAAATGGACCACGTCTCACCCAGTCCCGTGCACTCCCTGACCCACGATCCCCGGTCCAAGACACAGACGATGGTCCCGCTCACCGCAAGTGCGCCCCCCGAGTAACTGGGATGGCGGACGACGGAGTATGGCCCTGAGGTGACGAGTCGGTGGCTCCTCCCCAGCTCGAAGGTGAACATGGTGCCCATGTAGCGATAGGTGGTGAGACGAATGAGCGCTCCCGCGAATGCCACGATAGATGCGATGATGAATGTAGGACTGAGATGTAGATCATGACAGTTGGTGCGGCACAGCGCGAATCCGTATGATCCGCCCTGGCCCGGGAGCCTGCAGGCAATGATGGCGCAGATTTCAATGAGCTGAGGGATCGTGGTCGCAATCTAGGAGATGGGTTAACACAGGAGAACCGCGGGCAATCCAGTGGTCAATATACCTTAATTGCAAGGGGAGCATACCGAGGGATGATGGCTTCCAATCCGGTGGGCTTCACACGTCGCTCGGGGCTTGGCGGAGGGTTCGGAGGAGTAAACATAACATACATTCCCCAAACGGTTGACAGCAGGAACGGTATCTTGAGTAGGGACATGATGCCTAGGATGCTCGCACCCCATACTGGCAGACCCCATATATATACCCCCAGATGCCGAAACTTGGGCACATGAGTGGGAGGGATTGACAGCCATGGAGCCCTTGTGACGGCTTTCCGAATCGGGCCTTCAAGTTGACTTAGGTGCCAGTAAC
This sequence comes from Collybia sp. MG36, assembly GCA_003313185.1. Taxonomy (NCBI): domain Eukaryota; kingdom Fungi; phylum Basidiomycota; class Agaricomycetes; order Agaricales; family Clitocybaceae; genus Collybia; species Collybia sp. MG36. Next base: position 1,206 of record QGOG01005922.1, on the reverse strand, counting down.
CAGTGGATGAATTTTCGTCTGATAGTTTGAAATGGAGCATGAGTCTTAGTGGCTGGAGAAACAACTTGTACGTGCACTCTAGGTGCATAGGTGTCATCTTGCGCGAGAGATGCATCCAGGTGACTGTAGTCTGCGTGTGCATTGTCTTGAAGCGCTAGTGATCAACGCGTCAGTGGCAAAAGCCGCGCGGAAGGCGCCACATCATGATGGATCTATCACGGTCCGGATCTAATGGCAGCTCGAAGATAATCGGATTATTCCTAGGAGATTACATCTGGATTGAACGTTGCGGCGCAGTACTTGAACCGCTCGAAGAACATTGACGCCAATGATGGCTGTGTCGGTCACGCCTTGGTTACCCCCGCGCGAGCATGATTCTCCCTGAACTACGCCTAGGCGATTTTAGTAGGGCCCCCGGGGTAACATTCAATCATATGCAGGAGGAAGCAATGTGCCAGTCACAGGGTCGGAAAACGGGATTGAACATTAGTAGATGGTACGTCGCGAGCTCCTGCATTCTAGTTCATGTAGATGCGCGTGAAATTCCACATCGAATTCGTGACATTCTCAAACGAGAGAGTAATCTGAAACCATCGGCTCCATGAGTTGAGTGTGCGATGCAAAAATAACTTGACCCACCGATATTCCGCTTAAATCTTCCCCTTGTCCGGCTGTTTGGGGTAGCGGAAAGGCAAATGAGTGTCAGTCCGTTATGGGCAAATGGCGGGACTTACATTATAGTGTGAGGAATAGCTGTCATTGCCAGGGCTTAGCCCATCATGATCTCAAATGTAACATTCTCAGTGATTACAGATGCGCCCACCCGGACCAGACATGTTGAACTATTGCGAATTGAGCAGAGTGGAAAACCATTAGCTTGCCCTCGGCAGAGCAGCGAAGGAGCCAGTCCGGACGCGATAACGTCGGGGGTTGCATGAATCTATAATATTAAGAGACGGCGGGTTTTGGCTTATGTAAATATATTATTAAGCAGCCAAAGTCGTGTCAGCAACCTGCCGTCTCTTGGGCTTACATCATACACAGCCACTCTTGAGACACAAACAAGCAAAGCATCTCAGCCATCAGCTTCAGAAACAAACAAGCACCACCATTTTCGCTTTTTTGTCTCCCACACCACTTTTCCGGCTTAAAAAACTCTCACAACACCCTTCTGAAAGCTTCAAATCATTTGTGTGGATTCTTGCC
>QGOG01005899.1:0-30984 GCA_003313185.1 Collybia sp. MG36 | reverse complement strand
CCTTTCCGTCCGCCCCGCCTGCGTACGCTGCAGGGTCGGTGAGCAGCGCGAGGGCGGTAGATATCGCGTTGGACGGGGTGAGGGACGCTGAGGAGGACGGGAGATGTGTGGGTGGCGGCGCGCGGGGGAGAGTGAGAGACGTGTACCCCCGAGTGCCGATTGAGGGGAGGGTAGTGTTGGTGTACGTGGTTTGGATGTACGTCGTCGATGAGGAGGATGTGGACGAAGGCGGGAGGTCCAACGAGCGTGAACGCCTGCGGTGGATCGACGGGCGCTTCGTAGATCCAGACGCCTCCGCATTGGGTGTGGGCAGATGTCCCGACACCGAGGAAGAGGATGAGCCCACGCGTGCCCTGCCACGGTACCGGGCTGGGGGCGAGATAAGCACGTTGCTGCTCTGAAATCGCACTTGTTTTTCATCATCATTGTCTTCCTCCTCAAGCTCAAGAAGGGCGGTCATGCTTGCCATGATGCTGGGGGCGGGCTTCTTGGTTTTTGATCTGTGGGAGCGGGATGATGATGATGATGATGACGAATTGGGTGATGGAACATGTATTTGCTGAGGTGGAGAATGAGAGGCGGGAGGGACGAGCCAGCGAACCTCCTTTGCCCAGTCTTCATCAGTATAAGCATATGATTTTTGAGGAACGCTGGTTTTAGATTTTTTGGATTTCAAACTTGATTTTGATTTCGGTTTTTGTAGTGATGGTTTGAGACTCGGTTTTGATGGAATAGGAGAGGAGGAATATGGGGTAGGGGATGAGTGCCCTGCATCTGACTGAAGTGGAACCGTGAGGCGTGTAGAATCAGAAGGTGTGAGAGAGAATATGGAGCTGCTGTCGAGGGATGCACTAGATGTGGATGCAGAAGTGGGAGCCGAGGTAGGTACTAACATGCTGGTCAGGGCACGCTTGCTGGTTTTACGTATGGGTGCTGTGAGCGATTCGACCATGGATGTGCGTGGGGACGTGCTGGGTGTATAGAAGACGTCAGAATCTGAATCGGAGGAATCTTCAAAGGCGGAGATGTCAGTGTCGTTGCCGACGTCGTGTTCGCTATGTGTGGTGTCGTGACCCGGTCTTCCCTCTTCGTCGTTGATGGTGATAACAGGAAGGGGCTTCTCGGCTGAATCAATGGAGTGTGCGATCCCCTGCACCATCTGAGACGGCCATATCAGTTTGAAATTCCCACTTAGCACACGCATGTCATGACGTACCTCGGGATATCTCTGCCCAGGACTCCTGTGGTTTGTGAGCTCCTTATGTCCAGGAATACCCGCAGGTGGTACACCAATGACATGCTCCAGTGGATCAATATTGTCCATCATCTCAATCACGGATGCGCGCTTAGACTCGGCGCCTGCGACGCGAAACATGTGGTCCTTGGCACTGAAATACTCCTTTGGTTGTGGAAGAACATATCTCTGTGAAGGCTGATTCAAAATTGTCTGCAAAAGAGTAGGTTTGGGCATCGTCCTGCGATGCAATAGACGGGATGAATTGAGATTTAGGGGGTTATGATGGTACGGGTCCAAGTGAGACAGACACAGACACGACCCATTTCACATTTGATCACGGAAAGACCGGAATTACCAAATCAGGAAATCTACGTCAATGGACGAATTGTGTTTCTTTCAAGTAAATCTCAAAGCCATGTAGATATAAACCTGCAAGATACTAGCTAGCCTTGACAAGATGGCGGCGGGTTGTTGCTCCTTGACAAGCGACCCCGTCGCCCATTTTCGATGGTTTTATTTCCCGAACCTCCGATCCAGTTCGGGTCTGGCACCCGGCGTTGGACCCCCAAACCCTATTGCACGAGCGGCGATGGATAAGTTTTCGGGACTGCGGTGTAACAGACGAGCATACGCCGAGGAGTACATTCGGGGTTTGCTACTCGGAGGGGCTTCAATACCCGGAAACAGTGACAACTCGCATAGCATGGGCGCTAACCGCCGCACTACAGACATCTCAGTCCCCGCGGGTATATCGACCTACCACGATCCTCTTCGGCGAGATCGGTAAACGAGCCATGATGAGTCAACTATCACGGCTGATAATAGCTCACGCCGGTCGTCTGACGCATTGGATAGTGGCTTCTAGCCCGTTATTGTGGAGCTGGGAAAGCGGCACCAACAGATATAGAATTGATTCCGAGACAGGCGATTCACAAAACGGCCTATGATGACCAGCAATGGAGAAAAAACATCAGATATTACCATAACCATCGGACATCCATGACCGCTTCCGGAATGAGTTGCGTGTTTCAGATTCTTCAAACTTGTGGGGGGTGGATACTTCTTACCTGCAGGAGCACTCGGACAAACCCAATTGCTATACTATAAACTCGATTTCGAAGAATGGAAGACGAAAATCTCGTGGGTCTAATTCATTTCTCTCGTGGCTCACATCTACTGCTGCCCTTATGGCTGTAATCCCGCTTTCATGCTACAAGGCATCTTCAGGCCGCAGGGCTATATTGGTTTTGCTGATGTACTTTCAACGGACAGTTACGAAGCATTTGTGGTCGTTCCGCCCGAGATTATATGCCACCGCCGAGTCGGTCATCGCCTTACTAACTGGTTCCGGGACCTTCTTGTGTCTCTGCTAATACTTGCCTGTGCTGTGGTATATAAACACCTGCTTTTGCCAATATTTTCTCCAACGGTATCAACCCTCAAGGACCTACTTCCACTTCTCAGTTTCACCTCAGCTTCAGTGACATTCATCATGAAATTCGCATCTGCACTCACGATCTTCTTCTTCGCCGTGCTATCCACCTTGAGCCTTGTCGCTGCTGCGCCCCTTGATATCTTTGATCCCACGATTACCTCGCCCAAGGCAGGGGATGTTTGGGTCGTCGGTCAGACCGTCGAAGTGACATGGTATGTATGCATCATTGGCTTGATACTCGGTTTCTTACAAGAAAAATTCGATCACAGGGACACTTCGAATGCGCCCGCCAATATCTCGAACGGCTCGTCCGTCGTCCTCAGGAAGGGTACCAGTACATTGGACGGTAAGATCAACGCCTCACCCTCCCAACGTGGAGTGTTGAATTTACGCTACCCCAGACCTCCTGGCCCAGGGCTTTGACTTGCGCTCCGGATCCATCAGCTTCGTTGTCCCACCCCTTGTTCCCGGGGATGACTATCATATCATTCGTATGTCTTTCCTCTCCGCTTGACGCCGCCAACTAATCTGCTCCCAAGTATTTGGTGACTCAGGAAATGTCAGCCCCATATTCTCCATTGTAAACCCACCAGCAACTGCTTCCGCTTGAAGTGATTGACCATGACCTTGAATCCGATTTTTTCACAATTAGTATGATGTATGAACTTGTGTTGGACTTTTGATTGGATTCCAATTTTCGCGGATGTACCATGGTATACAGTTATCAATGGGATCATTCGACATTTCCTTGGATCGTAAATCATGCTTCCAAATCTTTTAGACAGTGATCGAGGATCATGACCCCCGGGTTTTGGGAGGCCAAAATTCACACTCAGGCTGCTAGTCCTGTTACTTATGCCTTCTCTTTCGCAATCCACAACGATAGTCACACGACTGCGCAGTGTCCAACATGCATTCCGAAATCTGGAGTATTGGATCGTGGAGCATTCTACTAACTTTCAACCGGGCGGGTGCGGATCACTGCAACTGCGAAATGCCACGAAGTTGATAGATTTTACTACTCGCCAGACTTGGGGCCGGGGGGCCACGTATTCAAGTCGACTACAAAACCACAGTGAGGGGTTCACAAGGCGGCAAGTGATGCACATGGACTTCGGCAACCAATGGCCCGGGTAACGCTTTGAACTCATCACAGACCCGGGCCGCATGTTCTTCCAATTCCAGGTTGTCGGGAATATGCATGAGGATGGCGTGCACCTCGCACAAAATCAAGCCCCGAGTCGAAAAGCCCCGCAAGTTCAAAAGGGAAATCTGTACTCACTTTGCCTTGGGCTAACGAACTTCGAGGGTCATATCCCTACCAATCTACAAGGGCGATTTTTAGTTTGACCATAGAACTCACAGGTATGCGTGTTTCCTCCGTCTAATGCTAGATGTGCCAAAATAATATCATACAGGGACACCTCAAATGCGGGCGCCAATATCTCGAACCGCTCATCCGTCTTCCTCAAGGAGGGTACCAGCGCATTGAACGGTAAGATTCACCTCCCACCTTTCCCCTTGTTACCAGGGATGACTATCACATCATCCGTATGTCTAAACCCCGCTCTCCACCCACTCTACCGACCAAGCTAACTGCTTCTTTGGTGCTTCAAGCAACTTCCCTGTTGTAAACTACACACAATATGGAGAAGAGAATTGATTGGCTGAATATCTTCTACACAATTTTATACCAACAAATATCCAAGGCCTCCGACTCTGGTTCAAATGAAGCTCAAGAAAACCTTGACTTTGTTTTGTTGGTCCTAGAGAGTGGGAACATAATTCTATCAAATTCGGGGCGTAAGGGCGCCTGAGAAACTGTGTTAGGATCGTCGATTGACTTGGGCGCGGTAAGCCTACCTTTTTTACTGACTCGTCGCTGGAATACTTGCTGCAATTCGCTCACTTTCTCCACCTTTAATTCCTTAGGCTCTGGGATCTTCTTGGCAATGGACGCGCTCCGTAAGACACTCCTAAAATCCTTCCGGGTGAACGAGGGAGTGCTGGGGGCTTTTGAGAAGCTGATTGGTCCAGGGATTTTGGATCTCCGGGCAGCGAGTTTATCCTTCAATTCTTCCACAAAGATTGTCCTCCCATCGGGTGAACTGGTCCTACCTCTCGCCTTTGAGGTACCAGAACCGTTCGAGGTTCTTCTGCGAAGCGCCGGCATATTCGTGGTATCCACCAGGATGTTGACTAAGGCCTGTTGTTGAAATTTCAATGCCTGGACCTCGCTGGGCCCCTGGGGAATGACTGGAACAACTTCAGCAGCTAGATCCTCATGAATGGAGTCAAGAGCTGAATTCCTGACGCTAATGTCCTCGTGACGGTGGATGGGAATCAGCCCTCCCCCTGATGCAACCTTTGTAGACGACGAGGGAAATACTGATGTACATTTGGCGGTTGCTGTCATTAGGGGAGAGCTGGCAGTACTGGATCGCAGAGAAGAGACAGTCGCGTTCGGAGGTACGGTAGCCGCCAGTCCACGGACTATCCTGCCTTGTGGAATTGATTTGACGGAAGCGACCTTCCTTCCACTTGCAGAAACCGGAGTGGTAAGTTTCGGGCACGATGATGGAACTGGAAACTCGCTATCCCCTACCAACTTCGTCTTTCTCTCCTGAATTGGCTTGGCAGCCCCCAGTGATTTCGATGGAACCCGGGGCATTACTTCAGACGAGACTAATCTGGTGCTTGGTCGCTCTCTCTTGGGAAAAATGGGCTTTAAACTGGAGCTCCGTCTGTTGGAGGGATTGTTTGGCCTGGGTGTAACTTCTGGCTGGGCCGCTCTGGTCTTGCTCTTGAGGTTTTCCGCCTTGGGCCTGACTGGTACCACGGATGGCTGCCTCTCCTTGATAGCCGGAATTGCGCTGGAAACATTTGTAACGCGGCAAGGTATCCTCGGGGTCTTGGTTCTCGTCGGCGAAATCGTGATACTGAGTGGCTTGGTGGGCATTGCTTTCACGGAGGGCGAGACCGCTTCTGTTGTACCCACGATTTCAACCTCGCTGATAAACGGCTTTACAATCGCAGCGACCGTCACCCCAGCATCCGCAGCCTTGGCAACATCCGCTTGCACGATCTGAGCCTCGAGCGGCTGACAAACCGGAGTTGGGTGGCTGAGCCCTGCGCCGAGCTCACCGTGTTTGACTTCCTCGACGAGAACGAAGGACCCCAGGCTATCACTCCTGGCGCGGCGAGGGGATGGGACGGCGATCTCTCCCTTGAGCCATTTTTCAACGAGTGCTAATTTCTTCAGTGCGGATTTCAAGACGACTGAAGAGGAAGCTGTGCTGGTGGCGGCTTTGATTGCTTTGGCTCTGGGGGCCGAGAATGGGTTGGATTTGGCAGGCTTCAATTGAGAAGGGAGGCACGCTCCCGCCCACTTCGAAATAGATCTGACGATGAAGATGGGTTTCTTGGTTGACTTGGTTGAAGGCATCTGAGAAGGAGGTGGTATTAGATGGCTCTTATGCACACGGGGAAAGTAGGACTCACGTCTGGATCGATAAATTTACGATAGTAAAAGACTGGGTGAGACAAGTAAAGAAGCATTGACAATCGCGCCTGTTATAGTGGTTGATCGAGGAGGCTGACTGCGAGGTGGCTGACGCGCTCAGGGTTAGAATTCGTGCTGACCTATTTTTATCCCAAGTTGTTATTAATAGCTGAGGCTAGCTCTAGAGAAATTTAGTGGCATGCGATAGGGGAGGGAAGTTTCTCATGCAAATGAATTTAATACTTGGTTTAATATTTTATATTCGGCATATCTGCCATACAGGCTAGCAAAACCTTTCTTACCAGTGGCGCGTCCGTTGTGAGCTGAGGAAAGCACAAATGACAACCGCACCATGGAATTCTCCATTTTCAACCACCCCATGGGTTACTACTGTTGATTAAAGTATGGCAAGATTCAGATTCAAGCTCGTAGAATTGTTGAGTGAACCGCCTTCGGCTGATGCACACCTTGCACTTCAGCAATGATAGTATGGGAGATGGCCATTTGGGATAGACTTGTTACCTACGTCAGGGGATATAAGCTGACCCAGGCAAGCCCTTTACATGGACACAGACAAGCCGTGCGTTCGCGAAGGAGAAGCTGATTGTTTCTCGCTCCTGTTCCCGGGAACTCAACTCGTGATGGATAGATTTACAAAGTATTTCTTTGTTGACAAAATGCATTCCCTGCGCCAGAAAGCAGAGCAGTGCGGGAAGCGGACGTATTTCACCTTGCTTGACGAGGTCTTCTCATTGTATCTTCATTGATAAGGTTCCCCTTACAATCAAGCGTGGAAACTGGCTAAAGGGTGCACGCCAAAGTCTGGCCAGTGGTAGGCCGGCCCACTGAGTGCACGTTGCTGGTACTTGGGTTAAGGACGGTGCATGAGTAGTGAAGCTGGTATCAATCAAGCACCACTGACCTGGCATGTTTGGCACCAGCTCGTTTTTGTAACAAATAGGATTCGGACGCGCCTGTGCTCACTTCGCTGTCACAATATTAATCTCACTGGGCTCGGAGGTCAGTTGTTAAGATTATTTGACATTATAGGTTATGAATTTACAGGTTCTAGTTCAGTATGAGCGCGTTCATCGCCTTCCGGGCTGCTGCCTTCTCACTCGCTAAGCCACGGACGGCCATTCCCTGCCCCAGTTTAGCGTGGCTATCCCGTCACCAATCCACTTCTCGAAACACCCGGCCACCGAATGGGGCTAAGAAGTACCTAAAGGATGAGCAAATCACACACCGCACCGTGCAACTAGTGGACCAGGCAAGCGGCCGTCTCACGCCGCCCACCACTATGGTGGATATTCTCGCTTCTATCGATCGCAAAACCCACTTTGTCGAGCTAGTCAGTACGGAGCCAACGCCAATTGTGAAGATCATTGACAAAAAGGAGGCGTTCGAGAAGCGGAAACAGCAGAAGGCGAAGGCGAAAGAGGCGTCCAAAAAGAACACGCAGAAAGAGGTGCAACTAACATGGGGGGCTGCCGCTGGGGACCTATCTCACAAACTCAGGAGGGTCAGACAGGAATTGGAGAAGGGGAGCAAGGTAGATTTGGTGTTTGCACCGAAAAGGGGTCAGCCTCTGCCAACCCCACCAGAGATGCGGCAGCGCGCGGACGAAATCGTTGAGATGCTATCTGACGTTGGGAAAGAATGGAAGGAAAAAGACTTTCAGAATACCGTAGCAGCTATATTCCTGCAGGGAATCTCACAGAGCGATCCAGTGGGGAATCCGCTTTCTGTGACTGAGAAATCATAACGCTCAACTCAGAGGCTGGTAGAGAGCATGCATCCGGGGGAATTTATTATTATACATTCTGCATATACAGATTAAGTATGAGCTTTATCAGTACTCGTCAAAGGGATGGCAGCGGGCTCTGCGGTGGATTGGAAGCCCTCTACTTTTCGGTGTAGGTATTGAATGAGAGGAAAACACTTTCCGACGTCGTGGAAAACCGAAAGGGCGGCGTTGAGGCCTAGCTACATCATTGTGCTGCCACGTCCCTTGAGGCCAGCGTCCTACGAATAGAGGGCGAAGCCCGGGGGGCACTGAGTACCCGGCATCGACCATATCTTCTGCAATGGTCTGGAGCATTGGATTCCATCCCACAGGGAGCTCTCCAGTCCGTGCATGCTCTACACTGGCATCATGCAAACCTTTTCCGCACTCTTTTGGAGATGCTCCGGGGTAGGTCCAGCCTAATGGGGGCTCAGCTTGAAGGAATAACCTCAGGGCTGCGTTGAAAAACCGCGCGTCGGGTTTTGGGAATGGAGTAGCTGCGGGCACAAACTGGATCCGAAGAAGGGAATCGTACACAGCTTGGGCTCGCTTCATGACAGTGGATCGCCAGTGAATAGGTTTATGCCTCGCAATCATTTCTTCCTGGGTAATGTAGCATTTTAGCATGCTGGTGTAGGCATGCTCAGGAAGGTACCAAGGCCTGATCCCAGATCCCAGTGGTGCAGCCCAACTCGCCTTTTCTGCCCGCTTGGCAAATCTCCATACGTGTTCCGCAAGGGTCCATTCCCCCGCTTTATCAAGAGCATTCAAAATTGCGGTGAAAATGTATGGACCCTTCGCAGCAATCAGGCGGAGCTGTGAATCCCGTGAAGTTTGGTCTGCTCGAGCAGAGGTGCCAGTATTTAATACGTGAAGAATGTCGTGTACGAAAGCTAAGACCGCGCGGGGTTCGCGCGTGGAAACCAGATGTGTGATATGGGAGGTGATAGTGTGGACATCAATCTTCAACCCCGATGACCCTGGCAAGGCTGATAGAGAGCGGAGAGGTTCTTCAACAGGATCGAATATATAGTGTTGCGCTTCCAGAGGTTTGAGGAGTCCATTGAGGATAACCTCTTGGCGACGGTGCAATAGCTGTAATGCTTGTTCAGCGACACCTTCCATACGAAGGAGGGTGCCAGCGCGAATGAGAATATTGTACGTCACTGCATCAGGGCGTCGCGGAGGATGACGCTCCCTCATCATGTGGTGGAGAATTTTGCCTGCAAGGGTAGGGGATAGCCTATGGCGCAAGGCATAATGAAGGAGGGCATTGTAAGAGGGAACATCAAGAGATGGTAACAGTTCGAAAGTGGTCGGTCGTGCGATCCCCACAAATGTGGGGCGGGTTTTTCTCGGCGGGTTGTCGATGAGTCGCTTCAAAACCCCATGGAAGTAGCTGTAGACCTGGACGAGCTTGGGATTGCCGTGGCAGTCTACGATCCAAACTTTATCTTCGGTTTTGGGACAATTATAGAGAGATCGAATAAGCGGGGAGATCTGGCTAAAGGGGATTTGTCGATGGTCAAGTAGCGCTGCTAGGTTGGCGAGCGCTTGAAGGGCGGAATGAATTGAAACTTTATTTGCCTCTCCCTCTCCGGGGACGGAGAGGGTCTGGTCAATCGAAGAGATGATGGAGTGCATGGAGGTTTGGGATGGGACGAGTCTTTCTATTCGCAAATGATCGAGACGGGCTTGGATATCCTTCATTTTTCTGTTGGGCTCCGCTGCATCAGAGGAAGCACTAGCAGGAGCTAAGCATGTCGTCAACGATTTACGGATTTGATAATCTTTGACAATTAATCCGAAAATGAGGGAGGCCACAATTATTTCACCATTTATCAAGCAAGCACACAACAAGGTGCCAAACATGCCACTTGTGCGTCGTTGTCGTGATTTCCGGGCGAGAAGAACAAGTTGAAGGGCGAGGCGAGCACCTGCGTGCCGCACCATCGAGGCTTTGAGCTTGAGAATTTCTTGAGTGGGGGGGAAGGGGGGGGTAGGTAATTGTGTGCGGGGGGAGGGGTGGGCGGACGCAAGAGTGCTAATTATTGTCTCTAGAGTCGCGCTCCGAAGACGGATCCCGCTGGCCATCATAATTTCCGACAGTTTTGAGGCTTTTCTCGTCAAGCCAAGGCGAATGAGCCCATGAAGCAAGGCATGTGATGCTAAGCGGGGGGAGACACCCCTGCCCATGTGTAGTGCAGTTTTCTCATAGTCGATTAAAGACATTCGCAATCCGGCCATTTTTTCCTGAGCGGCTTTATCTTCCCGGAGGACTGAATAGCGTAACGAGTTGACAATGTAATAGGCATCTTCAAGAGCGCCATTCTGGATCGAAAGTCGGACAGCCTGGCTGGCTGCCCTTGAGAGCTGAGGTGCTGTGAGAGATGATGGGGGAATCAAGGGGGTTGAATTTCGTTCAAAATATTGGGGCTTCAGTTGCACTTCGGCAGCTACAGGAAGAGTCGAGGCTAGCCGGGTGTTGGCAGCTGAGAATATATTTGTTCGATCCCTGGGCGAATGTGGAAGGCGCAAGATGCTCCCGAGAACACTTTTGGCCGTCTTTGACCAAATGCATTGCATGAGTTTTCATACGGAACTGGGAAATAATTAGGTTCCAATAGATCGACTTGTTGTGCCAAAAGGACTCACCCGGCCCACAATTTCCAAATGAAATGCAGTCTGGTCAATGGCAGGCAGCGCCTGGTAAATACCAGGATCTGAATTCGACGGGGTCGGGACCCAGGACTGTGACGGACGATAGAGACAATAACGTGGGGCGTGCGCCGATTCCCGAATGTCCACTGCAAGTGGAAGTATCCACGTGATCACAAACTTTTCCGAAAACCAAGTCCAGCTGAACGTCTCTTGCGGTGAACTGGTTTTGCGCAACGACGACGGGGGTTATAAACTTGGTTTCCCAGTTTTACTCATATTGTCTCGTTGATCCACTTTCATAAATGAGTTACGAGAGATCACATCGCGGAGGTGGACACCGAAGACGTTACCGAGGTGAGAGAAGGAAATATATGTCCAAACGTTTCGGGTCACCAATGCTCGAAAATTGTCTGCACAGACGACCATGATGACCGCCGTCGTGAGGTACCCGAATCGCCGGCAGAAAAGCTCAGAAATGCTATTATCAGGCTCGGGGAGGTGGTAAGTGCCGCACCCTGAATGGATGGCAATGCCAACACTCATACCACATGAATTTAGGACGCTATCGAGGAACTCCCTCGAGTAGAGAAGCAGATACGGGAACATTTACCGCTCAACATTCCACATGTTTCGGAGACACTTCGTATAGCGTACGGGCCGCTGTGTTTTCGATCCAATGTCTACTAACTTTGTGAGTAGGGTGACTGAGCAGCCGTATAAAATCCCGTATTATGCCGCCTTGCTTGGGATGCTGCATAATACTGAGGACAATGGGTCAGATGGACCATCTTTGGGCAGACAAATCCTCGAAGACTTCTGGAAAGGCTTCCAGGCCTACCTGGATAAATTAGCGTGGAGAGAAACGCGACTCTGTGTGAGCCACTAAACTGGTTCATGCTCTCTGGCTTACCTATAAACAGATTCAATTCTTTTCCCATCTCACGATGGCGGGGCTTGTTTCTGCGGATTCAATGTTCTCGCTGCTGCAATCATTTACACGCGTGCTCGACGAATTTGGTGTTTCGCATGGGCGTGCAAAACGGGCAGCTCTTTGTGCGGCTGAGGGCCTTATGATTGTTCGTTCTGGCATTGGGCTCGCATCATATATTAACCATCTGTCTCCAGGGTGGACCCGTACTAAAATTGAATTCCGTGGACAGTGTTTCAGAAATCATCGAAGCCATTCAGGCCTATAATGAGACAACCACAAATCCGAAATGGATGGTCCAACCAACCATCAAAATCTACGCCAGTACAGTATCAATAGAAAACGCGGACGAAGTAACACAGCACTATTTCACTTTACCTCCTGCTAAACAAACTTTCCCTCTAGCTCCTTGATATATTGGTCAACACTTTGAAGACTCTTAACGATAGCGATTTTGCCGAGACAGCTACAAGCTTTCCTCTTCCCTATACCAATCTCCCAGAATTGGACACCTCCTCGATAGTCCCATTCGACTTGCCCTCCGTACTTGTGCCGCCCGAGGTCATTGAACTCGACGGCCTTTCCTCAGACACAGGCGAAGATTCTCAGGTGAAGAAAGAGGAATGGCCAGAATACTTCCTCAGGCTTTTTGATAACGACGCGAGTATTGACCATCCTGGAACACGATCATGTCTGACTCGTGTCTATAGATTTCGCCCAACCCTAATACACCAGCGGGCTACGCCGTCCGTACTGCACTTCTGGATATCCTTGATATATTTGAGGTTAACCGTAAAGAGTGTGCCCGCCTTCTGCTCGAATATCCTAAATGGAATTTGCCTGGAACATTCAAGCCAAAACCGGGTGCGCCCGCTGCGTCAGAACCTCCACCCGGGGCCAATTGGCAATTGGAAAGCACCATAATCGAGGTATGGACCTCCATTGCAGCGACGGATTACGTTCTCAGAATTCTTATTAGACCGTTCTGGGAGCTTTTTTGATACTTCCTGAGTCGTCTCACAAGTCAATCTATTACATTGGCCTCATCACGGAGCTCTGCAAACTTTCTCCGTCGACGGTAGGGCCGGCGGTCGGCAAATCAATCCGTAAATTGTATGGCTCCCTCGCCGAGGGCTTGGACGTAGAGGTAGCGCGGCGGTTTGCAGAATGGTTCGCGGTGCATATGAGCAATTTTGGGTTTCAATGGGTCTGGAAAGAATGGTAAACGGTCCACCTCACTCTGACTTGCCCAATCACTAAGTGCACCACAGGTTACCAGATTTGGCTTTGGATGTGCAGCATCCTCGTCGCGCCTTCATGCGCAGAGCGCTCGAATTTGAAATCCGCCTGTCATATCACGATCGCATCTTGAAGACCCTTCCTGAACCTATGCAAGCACCAGATGCACATACCATTGCCGAACAAGCACCCAGCCCCGAATTTGAATATGACGACCCGTGTGAGCCTCACGTTTCTCGTTTAGTGTCGAGACTTACCCCCTCTTGAAGCGAATCCACACCATGACGCCGCCGAATCCGTCTTGAATCTCTTCCGCGGCCGCGCCAAAGCTGAAGACGTTATCTCCCGCCTCGACTCCCTCAAAACCTCTCTGGAAAACGCCGACGAGGTGCATATTAACGTGGACACCACTGTGCGTTCCATCGCTGTGCAGTCCCTGCTCCACATTGGTTCGCGCTCCTTCTCCCATCTGCTCAACGCGATCGAGCGCTATTTGCCGCTGCTGCGCAACCTCGCGAGTGGGGGCGCATCAAGGACAGGAGGTAGCGGGAATCTTGAAGCCAAGGCCGATATCCTCACGGCCGCAGCCGCGTTTTGGAAGCACAATAGGCACATGGTCGGTATCGTGTTCGACAAGCTCATGCAATATCAAATTGTGGACCCGACGGACGTCGTGGGGTGGACGTTTGTGAATGGCGCAGGCGTCGGGCCGCTCAGCCTCAACTCTTTTGAGTGGGATTTGCTGAAGGGCGCGCTGGACAAGGCGAATGGACGTGTTGTAATTGCGAGGCGGAAGGTGGCGGCTCTTCGGAAGGAAGATGATGATACAAGAGCACGGGTTAAAGCTAGTGAGGGTAATGATGCCATGGATGCAGAGCCAGAAGCTAGACCTGGTCGGTCACCTCTTCCATTCCCATTCACCGTTGCTAACTAGGCAGTACCAACAGAGGAAGCGATTGTGTCTGACAACCCAGCATTGGGCACAGCTCTCAAGGCATTCGCAAGCCTCACGCGAGAACAAAAGGCAGCCCTATCCCGTACCCTTGATGGCTTCGCGTCGTGTCTTGCCTCATCACCTGCCGAACCCAACCCCAATCCACACTCGCGGACCGTAATCACAGAGAAGGCGTGGCTGGATCGTGCAAGTTGGGTTCAGGACGAGTGGAAGGCCTGGGAGACCTGGGGCTGGTTCCGCCAATTCTGCCGAGTGGTTAGTCCCTTTCCGTCTCTTGCTGGAAGTTGGCTGATGTGTCGAAATTAGTACTCGCCGTATCTGCGAAACTACTCGACAACCCTGTGGACAGTGTCTTCTGCAAAAATGGACCCAACTGATCCTGCCGCGATACTATTCAAAAAGATATGGGATGTTGGCACCGGCCAAGATGACTGATTCCAGACTTCCGCATAGGTCTTGCTTGATGTAGAATATGACCATACATAACTTGTTACCAGTTGCAGCCGCTGTCCTGGTGTTTTATTTGCGCATGTTGGGCAATGGCCACACACCCTGGGAAATGATTCAGTTTCGAGATCTTGTCTGCCATTTCACCCATTCATGTCAAGCGAAGACGTTTTATCAGATGAACAGCCAGAGGCTGGTCCATCGCGCCACTTTGAACCGGAGGCACTTCAAAATACGCTCGACAATGGGATAGAGCGAGAACTCGAGGACGATTCGCTTGGCTTGGGACGTGGAATGGACCCAGAAGGGTTTATTAGTCTTGCAGAAAAGATCGTAAAACCCTTGACGAGGGAGGCACTGGCGGCGTTTGAAGCCACCCAAACCCGAGCTGGGGTGATTTACGTTTCGCGAATACCGCCTGGGATGCGTCCTGCAAAGGTGAGGCACCTCATGAGCGGGTACGGAGAAATCGGACGAGTTTATTTGCAGCAAGAAGGTATGGCCAACGTGCCTCTACTCTTGGCGGTAATCTTATTACCATCCTAGATGCAAAGCGGGCATATCTACGGCGGAAATATACTGCTACAAAAAAGGCCCATTTTACGGAAGGCTGGGTGGAGTTCAAGGACAAGAAGGTCGCGCGGAGCGTCGCAGGCATGCTTAACGCACAGCCCATTGGCGGGAAGAAGGGTACTCGTTGGAGAGACGACGTGTGGACCATGAAGTATCTTCCGCGATTCAAATGGAATATGTTGACTGAACAAATTGGTAAGTCACGTGGCAGTGCCGACCCCTGGAGCGGTAAATTGACATACTGAAACAGCACATGAAACTGCTGTGCACACGGCTAGATTACGGGTAGAACTGGCCCAGTCGCGCGCCGAGCAACAGGATTATTTGAAGAATGTGGAGCTCGCCCGCGTGTTGGATAAACGTGCTGAGAAGAAGCGAGAGAAAGGGGAAGAATTTGAACTGAAACCGAGAAAAAGACGAGCGGAGGAGGAGGGCAAGCGATCTGAGAAAAGGGCGAAGCCTGCTGCGGCGAACCGTATAGATTCCATGGAAAATGTCCTCAGCAGTATATTCTAGTTCGGCGTGCACGGGCCTAAAATTGCCGGTGTTTAAAGAATAGAGTCGGCGCTTGAAAAGAGAACGAGACGGAAAGTTGTGTGTTGTGTCAGACTTCATCGCGAACACAACTGAGCGTGTTGAAAGTAGTGTTGAGCTCGTCGTCGCAGCCAACGTCCACGCTCCGTGTCGTGATCCCAAGAGGTCTGTTCTTCACTATGCTCGACCTCTCCCGGCCAGGCTCTGATCAGCCGTCTTGCAATGTCCTCTTCTCTTTCTCCCTCAGTTCTCGCACTTCTAAAAGATGTCATGGTCTTCGTCGTACCCTCCTCCGCCTCGTCGTTCGCGCTCTCGTTCCCCCCGTGGCCCTTACCCGCCGAGACCACCATATCCAGACACGCAAGATCCATATCGAGCTGACTGGGAAGCTTATGACAGAGACAGAGCCTGGGCTAATTACGAGCGTGACAGAGCTACATATGACTACGGCCGTCGAGGGAGGAGTCGTAGCCCACCACCAGAGGAGTGTTCGTCGCGAAGGGAAAAAATCATACTGTCTTTGCTGACATGAACTATAGTGACCCGTAAGCGACGCCGGTCAATTTCACCCTACGAGAGAGACAGATATGAGCCCCGTCCTCGATATAACGATGACTATGGTTTGCCCTTCCGTATTTTTATCACTCATTCTCTGACCACCTTCCAGATACCCACTCTCGGCCCTACGGCTATTCTCCACCCAGGCGGGGTCATGCCGCACCTTTCCCACCCTCGCGGCGTGCCCCTCCAGACCCGCACACGTTTGATTATCCCGCCTCACTAAAACAGTATGCTGAATGGTTTCGTTTCTACTACCCTCAACAGGCTATTGAGGAGGATAATGCCGACAAGGCCGCTGAACACGAAGCAGGTGATGGGACCAAGCCTCGCAACGGCATTAAAAGTAAATGGGAAAAGTACAAGAAGGATTTTTCTGCTACTCAGGTTAGCATTTACCCTCCAATTTTTGCTCGCTCCACAATGTACTATATTATATCGTCGTTCTTCTGTGATTCTCTTGTGTTTTCAATGTTGCTAAACCTTTTTCCATTCCTGGCTCGTAGTTGCAAACCATGTTTGAGCACCACCGAAAATCCCCCTGGTTTGCGGAAAAATATGACCCGGCTCCCGAATTTCAGAATCTGCGCACTCGAGTCAGAAAGGAGGGTTGGAAGGGTCGACTTGACACATATTTGCATGACTTGGAATCTGGGAAATTTGATCCAGATTTCAATGAGCCAGACCTGGAGCCTACCTCTCCCACGAAGGAGAATCCTACCAATGGCGAAAACGGAGCGGCGGAAGCTAATGGCGTCACTGGGGAGGAAACGAAGGCCACCGGAGATGATGAGATGCAATTTAATGTGGATGCAGAGGAGGAGACCGGTGAGAACGACGCAGCTCGAGTGGAGACTAACGGGAAAGCATTTCCCGACAACCGGCGCAACAATCGTGGAGAAGAAATCTCAGTTCCCCCCGAGGGTAATCAAGTGATGATCCGAACAATCCCCCCAGACATTGGGCGTGTTAAATTGGAAGATGTATGTATACACGACTGCTTTCGCTTCATGAATCTCTTTGAACAGAACGACATAGGCATGTGGGAAGATACCTGGCTATGTATACCTTGCGCTTGGGGATCCATTGCAAAAGCGCAATTACTACCGGGCTGGGTGGTTGCGATTCCGTGACGATGCTGATATGACACTCGTAATGTCTGAACTATCTGAGAAAAAGGTTCGCCAGATAGCCCTATTCTCGAGGACAATATTGACCCCACACCCAGATCGAAGGATTCAAGCTGCACGTTACACATAACCTCCGGCCTTTTATCAACCGAATCCGTTATACACCTGAAGTGGCCAGCAAACCAGAACGCCTGGAAAAAGATCTGGCGAATGCTCGCATATTGGCAGGACTTCTTGAAGAAGAGGCATCTCGATTACGGAGGGCTAAAGTGACCCCAATTGTCCCTCTCAAACCTGATGGCGAAGGCATCTCAGACGTGCAGGGCGACATGGTAATGGCTGCACCTGACGCCGAGGACGTTGAAGATGGAGCCGAACCGTTGGAGCGTGGAAGTGATGCGGTAGAACGGAGGATTCAAAAGCTCATGGAGGATCTTCGTGAACAAGGCCTCGTCGATCCCGAGAATGAAAAGGCCTACGAGGAAAAGAAGGTACGTTCCATGTTGCATCAGTATTTATCATCAGTTCACTATTAGGCCAGACCATAGTATCTTTAGACCTTTATCTGGCTTATTTACGAGCAGCCTTCCATGCTTGTTACTACTGCGCGGTGGTAACGGATCACCTTGAGGAACTCCAGCGCAAGTGTTTGAAACATACGAGGAAATCAATGTCACAAGGTCTTGTTGAGGAGCTGAAGACCGCTGAGGCTGAAAGAGAGAGAAGGGCCAAGGATCTTGAGGCTGACGAAAAGGAAGTTGTTGAAAAGGAGAAGGAGAAGGAGGCCAAACCCAAGGAACGTGATACCAGGGACTGGAAGAGAAATGGTGCGTCATGTGCACGACGGTTTATTGGTGGACGACCCATCACAACTTTAGATGACCGGTGGCTCGAGTGGCTTGACTCTAAAATTGCTCTCCTGATCAATCGCGATGGTATTGATCCACGGGAATATGGGGGCAAGAGCTATGACGAGTACGTTTAAAGCGCTTATTTGCTGAGTTGCCACATTGACCATTGTGGTATAGTGAGCTTGCAAAAGCGGTCGAGCCGCACTTCAAACAAGAGGATGAGGGTAAATTCAGGTGCAAGACATGCCAAAAGCTTTTCAAAGCAACCTCCTTCGTCGAGAAACATATTGCGAATAAACACCCTGAGTTGGTCAAACATTTGGATGAGGTACGCGTGTTACGTCATTTCATTGTTCAAATCCTGGAACATGGTGCGATAGCTACCATATTTCAACAATTTTGCCCTCGACCCCCATCGTATTCAACCCTTTGCACACCCACCTCCTCCTGTTGGAAATACTAGCCAGGCTCCTCCACCGCAGGCCTACGGTATCCAGGGCCCCCCTGCGTATCATGGCGAGTACGGTCGTAACCCATATTATGGTGGACCATACCCCCAAGCCTATCCTCCACCACCTTTCCACAATGGGTATTGGGAACCCCACCACCCCTACCAAGGCGGGTCGTATGGTGGGCCGTACCCGCCGCCGCTAATGCCACCACGCCGGGACGAGGCAACAACGGCTAGGCGCCTAAGCGATCGCATTAGCGGGTTCGCGCCGGAGACTTCGATAGTCCCCGCTGGAGCAGGATTACCCCCAAAGCCGACGGCTGCTGCGCTTGACTCTGCATTAGTAAGTGGCAATGGGGGTGGTGGCAGACGCAGTGGCAGGAACGGCGGGACTCAATCGAATGGACCTCCTCCTCCGCCACCACCGGATGCAAAAGAAGATCCGCGAGCGGCTGCAGGGAAACGGGTTAGTTATCATGATATGGACCTCGTTGCAGAGGTAAGCGCCTTGATGCCGATATTCTTGCAAAATGCTAACGTTTTGGGGTTGGCCAGGGTGATGTTGAGTTATTCTACTAGTGCTAGGATGTGTCTTTGCTGTCAGGGAATTATTACATCCTACTTACTAGTTGGTTTGAATGAATGTGAATTTTTTGTGGCGATCATATCAACATGAGGTGATATATTCTATAAGCGGATGCGGTTATAAAATCCAGACCCTTGGTCCAGTACTTCATTGTCACCGGCCCAAAGCTTGAAGCTTTGAAGCTGGAAACTGGATTCTACAGCTGCTGGCAGGGATCAAACTACTGATCGTCAACCTTTCTACTGTCTGACACAACCACCACCCACGAACTGCGCTTTCAGGCTCAAACTCGAGGTTGTCCAGCATGGATCCACCCAACCTCCCTACAGTTCGTCTCCAAGCAGACAACACGGCTGTGCTCGATGTCCCTTCTTCAAACAAATTCAGTTTTTCCTGGGCCTCGGAACCAGGCAAACCTGTGCCTGCAGTTCCAACCCCACCACAATCCGAGCGGCTTGCGCACAGCTCGTCGGAGGGTGAGGGATTGAGCTCAGAGGGTGAGTCAAGCCATGACCATGATGCTGACGCCCTAGCTGCTGCTCGTTCCAAGTCAGACTATGTCCACCCAGCCCCGGGTTTTCCCCGCTTCTCCAGGGCTTTTTCTATGCCACACCCTACCCAGCTGGGGCTCTTGCAGAACCCTCACAGGCCCCCGTCGAAATTGAGCCATTCAGATCCGCCGTCACCCGAGGCCTCGCAGTTTCAAGAAATATCAATGGACCTCGCAGACTCTGTGCAGATGGTCATACAAACCATGTTGCAGATATCTCCCTCACAGGTCCTAGATCCAGCCAGGGAACAGTTCTCGGCGTGCTCACTGGCCATACCAACACCATCCATGTCCGCCATGTTCACCGCAATGAAGAACCTCAATTATATTTCTGCCAACTTGACTTCTCTATGTAGTGACCCGAGAAGGATCGCTGGAGAACACCCACCGACTACGCCGCCACTTATACACAATGATTTCGATGTGGGCGAGATACTGCAAAGCGTTGGGGACACGCTGAGTGGGGCGGCAGCCCAGCTCGGCGTTGACCTCGTGTTATACCACGCAGACGTTGGTATAAAGCACGTCTCGGTCAGAGGAGATGAAAGCGGGGTTTCGTATGTGTTGTTGCACGTAAGTCGTGCCGCTGCTTTCTACTTTGGGTTCTGAAACTGGGAATAGGTTATCCGTCAAGTCCTCAATATCGCTCGTCATGGGGACTCCATCGAGCTTGGTCTGCTCGTTGTTTCTGAGACTATGTCTGGTGACGAATCTCGTCGAGGCTCAGCATCGCCCGTGGACATAGGCGGCCCAATGCGAATCATATTTCGGATATCACACAAGTATAAACCATCTGAAACACGCTCAGATCCCGCGTTCTCGACGCTACTTCTGCGACGATTGTTGCGGCAGGTTGGTGCATCTCTGGTGCAAGGTCTACCTCCTGCAACATGTGAGCTAAGCATGACCCTGGAACGTGGTTCTACGTCTGCTATCAATTCCCCCTCGGACGCACCAAATGATGGCCACATGTCAGAAGAACCCACCTTGGACCAGCTTGCTGCGTTTTCGGAAACTTTGAAAGGAAGACGCGTCACGCTCTACGCGAGCGCTGAAGGATCATTCGCTCACCACCTCACGAGCTATCTCACCGCCTGGGGTATGAATCTGACGCACGTTTCGCCGGATGGCGTCGTAGACGGACAGACAGATTCGACGTCAGCTACCGCCCCCACTTCTGGTACATCACTATCAGTTAGCCCCTTGCTTCCGACTTACGGACCCGACACCGACATCAAGACGCCGTCTGGCAGCCCGCCGAATCTGGATGTGCGAGAATTCGGTCAACCTCCACTGTCCTTTGTGTTCATAGATGATGATGTCAACATTTTGAGGGAGCGGATGCATGCGTTGCGGACAGAACGTTCATACCCATCAAGCATCAACCCCCGCAAACGACCATCTCTGTCGGCTCACCACCGGCCACGTTCGTCGCCCAATGTTGCCCGCGCGATGGGACAAACTCTCCCAGCCCCATCCCCCTCCGTTGTCATTATGCATTTTACAAGTCTCTCTAACTACAAGATCACCAAGGATGTTGTGCAGTCCATACTCTCACTCTACATCGGCTCAACCTCGCCGATCCCAGAGATCATGATTATCCCCAAACCCGCCGGGCCGCGTCGATTCCTAACCGCCCTCCATACAGCCGTGACAAGACCGGTCGTTGATGCATTCTTTACCCCCACAGCCACATCCCCCACCAGCCCTGGCGCACACGGTGGCTCTTTCCTCCATAGCTATACTGGCACCACTGGTCTGAGCCCCAGGACTGCGCCCAAAACGCATAGGCCCTCGGGGTCCCGATCTAACTCTGACCGTTCCACAAGATCACCCAAAGAGGTTGTAGCTGAACATGTCTCCCACGCTGCGCCGCCCTCCCCGCTTGGCATGTCCGACAATGTGGAGTATTTCTCCGAAGCTGCTGTGAAGCTTGGCACATCCCCATCGTCAGGACTGGTGATCCAAAGTCCGGATGGCCAGCCTGCTGGTATCTTCTTCCACCCGCGAGGGAAAGGTCAACGCAACCCGTCGAGCCATCAGATGGAGCGGGACAAAGGTCAGCCGTTTACTACTGCGGACCGCCGGCGGCCCTCCGCCAGCTTGTCAATAGAGGAAAAGGCAGGCACAATCACATTCTCCTCGCTGCATGAGGCTGCTACCCCTCCAGTGCTTCCGAAGGTCGCTGCTGAAGCCCTCGCAAACGCGTCTCCATCAATCGGGCGGGCACAAGGGCGGAAGCAGGCGTCTCCTCGGACGGAAGATCCCCCCTCAATGCAGCACCCTGGCCCATCCTCAGTTGTAACCCCGCGGCGGAATGCGTCAGACGCCACCCGCAAAATGGGCGCATTGCCGGCGTCCCCGCCCAACGATGTGCCACCTACTATGCCTCGGTGGGTTACTGGGAGGCGGCCGACACAGGATGGAAAGGACCTGCCAAACCCTGCTGCGAAAAAGGCCAAGGCAGCGGCTGATGGGAACATTGTTCCCCCTATAAACGTTCTGATCGTTGATGGTGTGTCGTCAATGCCATCGTGTGCAATGTTTGGATGCTAACGCTTGAATGGCAGATAATCCCATTAACCGAACGATTCTCTCCACTTTCATGAAGAAGAAAAAGATTAAATATGATCTCGCAACGAATGGGCAGGAGGCAGTACAAAAATGGCGCACGGACGAATTCCACCTGATCCTGGTTTGTTCTCATGCTGTCATCACGATGACGATGCTTACCACCCTGGTTGTAGATGGATATACAGATGCCTATCATGGATGGAATCCAAGCGACCAAGGAAATCCGACGGCTTGAAAAGTCTAACGCTGCCGCCGGCTACCCACCTCCGACGCCGTCGCTAGAAGACCAGCAAACACCGCCTGCGCGGACACCATCCGAGACATCCACCGACACGCGGTCCACGTCATCCCCGTACCGCTCTTCCGTCATCATCGTCGCGCTTACGGCGTCGTCCCTGCAAAGTGATCGAGTCGCCGCACTCGCGGCAGGGTGCAATGATTTCCTGACGAAGCCAGTGAATCTCCTGTGGTTGAACAGCAAGATCATAGAATGGGGCTCCATTAAGGCGCTGCAGATGTGGGCGGACCCGCGGCCTGAGGGAAGTCTGACGTCCAAACAGGCAGCCCAGGCACGCAGTGTCGCTGAGCGCTTGCATGTGCCCAAGGGCCGTAGTAGCAGCCCGTCACAACATCACGCGCTGAACGGCACGCTCCCTGTAGCGGAGTTCGCGGCTGGGATTTTTCCAGCACCCTCAGGCGTCCTATCAGGCAACACACTTGCGTCGGCTGTCGCGGCGCCGTTGTCGCCGTCATCAGTGCTCATGCCCGGGCAGGCCTCTCCTGTGATGTTCTGGGGGAGCCTCGGCGCACCTGGGTCCTCACACAAAACACAGCAACCACCAGTCGCGGACGCGACGCACACCCCCACAGTGCCGCCACCGCCGGGCGATGTGAAGGTACCCTCTAATCCGAATAGGCCACAGGGTCAGTATGTTTTGTTGTGGCATTAATTATTCGTTCCTGACCAGTTTTTCCCAGATTCTGCTGATGGTGCGAGATTTTAGGGATATCATGTTGGGCTTGTTGACGCGATCCTTTAGGTGCTTCAGAGGCGGTGCAACCGGCTGCCGCGAGAGAATCAGAAAATGCGCCCACGCAAGGTGTAGATGCGAATGAAGAAAACGCAGGAGAGCGTAACGCGAGCGGGGAAGGCGGGGCCGTGGAAGAGGCTGGGGCCGGACCTGATGGTGCTGGGGCAGTATCGCCACCGCCGCCATGACGGGACTGGGCAACCTTGAGGATATTAGGGTGGATCGTGGTACCCCTGATCTATCCTTTCTCCCTTAAGGTTGCCGGGTTCTTGAGCAAGTATTTCTGATTGGAGTCATGGGTGGATGGACGTTATCGGCACATCCGTTCTGAGATTTATCTTGTTGGTCTTTCTTTCTTTTTTGGTGGATACATCTGGGCGGGTTTGTCTATTGGTTTATGGTTGGTAATTAACGGTCTCTTTTATCTCATGGTGTCTGTTCATACATGCATACAGTAGCCCGTAATGATACATACATACACACGTATTCCGCTTCACGCAACGAGGTGCTTAAAATAATATACCCAGTCCCATCAGATAGAGAAGAGAAGGGAGACAGATTATGTCACCAAACGTGAGTGATGAGCAAGGTGCCGTTATTTAACAAAGTAACCTACGCCATGCGGCCAGGCAGGCTTCTGACAGACGCTGACATGTCATACAATGTTTAGAACGCGCGCGGCGCGTTGGACTAGACCCACGCCGCGCGTTAGGAGACCATGTGGCTCTATTTCTGTTCGGATCTGGGACGGTGAGCGTTTGCGGTGCCACGTCGGACGCCCGGAGCTCCATGGCATGACGGCCGTTGATGGGGTGAGGGCCGGTGATGGCGCGAGAGCTGTTGTGCAGAGGTAAGTTGCCAGATCATATGGAGATTTGGAACAAGGGACGCCCTATCGGACTGATCACTTTCCGCCGGATGGCTGGGATTGAATTAAAAGTCAAAAGCCTCGACCGTGGGGGCACGCTGTGTTGATGTCCTCGCGGCGGGGGTGCGATGGGGGTGTGGCCATGGGGGAGAGAGAGGGGCAAAGGGGGATCAATGTGAATGCTAGACATTGTTATGTTTTTTTGGGAGAAAACATGGAAAGATTTGAACACGTGGGTAGCGAAGATTTAGGGTTAGGTGATATTGAAAGCCCGCCAGTTCAGCTCCGCGATAGCCATTCTCGGGCAGAGCCATCCTCATTTTAACAACATACACACTCAGCTCCCCACCACCATCGTCGTCGTCGCCCACGGCGCACTCGACCCTTTCCTCTTCGTCCACCACGTTCATCACGCCAATGAACTCCCTCACTGACCCCTCCAAGAAAACTTCGATCAATTCCCTTCTCAATCCGCAGGACGCTTCTGCTGGCTTCCCCACCCAGCTCCCCAACCTTCCCGCTTCCGTAGGGCATAATCAAGGGCAACACCACGATCAGCACGCTGTCTCCGTCTATCCTTCATCATTCTCAAACGGGGCTTCTTTTAATCTTAGAGCTGCCAATTGGGACGTGGCCAACGATGCGGCCAAACGCAAGTCCGACAACGGCGCGTCCGCCCACCAACACTACCATCATCCATCTATAAATCCTTCGCAAGTATACCCTGAGCATCAACAGGCGCGTATCATTAGGCCTCGAATGGACGATGCCAATACCTATGCCGCCCAGACGCAGGTATGGCCGCAGCCCGAACTACACTATTCGGAAGGCCCTATCCTCGCACCTATGTACTCCGACGAGCGAACAGGTCAGTCCCACTACCATATTCTTTTTTTTTCTCATCATCCGACCGTCGCCGAGCCACAGCCTTATCGGGTGACTACCATCCTCACAGTGCGTCTTTTCGCTATCTCTCAAGCTGATTTTGGCCCGTCGTTCTCAATTTATTATACCTGCCCTAGATGCATACAGTCAAGCATATCCAGATCAAATGCCGCCAAGCGCGCCGAGTCAGAGTGGCTATCCTTCATTCCCAACCACGGCTTGTCTGGCGTCTAACCTTTCTATTAGCTTGGCAGAATACTGAACGGGTTTCTGTTCGTGTAGCGGCTCGCTCAACCGCGCATGATCACATGCACCAGGACGCTCGATTTGGGCCCTATTACTCGGGCCCATATAACGTGTCATACCCCCAGCCCGCGCATCCGCCGCCTCAACAGCTTTCTCCTCAATCGCAGCATCACCAACAGGCTGTGGCTCCAGAAAAGCGGTCCCTGGCGGATACAGACGAAGCGCCCGCACCGAAGCCAAAGCGGGCGAAGACGAAGCCGAAAACGGGCGTCGATGGGGCAACAGGCAAGTTGACTCATTATGCGCCCATGGTGGCACCGCCTTACCCTGAATGACAAAACCTCCCCCTACTGTTTCATGACCACATCTAGGCCCTTCAAAGCGTGGATACAACGCTAAAAAGCGGAGCGAGGCCGCGCAGATTGCAGCACAAAACGGTAATATTGTGTCCCCCTAAATCAGGTCAAAGTGCTGAACTCCAGCTGACCACACGCTTGCAATTTATCTCAGCGCAATTAATGCCAACCGTCTCATACACACAAGTTCCCAGTGAAAAAGGGAAAGAGAAAGCGGCGAATGGTAACATACACTTTATGTTGGTTGTCATGAACCCTGCCAACTAACACAAACGTGGAAACCAGGACGCATGCAAATTGTTTCAAGTGATGGAGCACAGGCAGGGGCGGAAGCCTCCGGCCCTTTGCATCCGGAATTGCAGTTCGCGCGCTGCATGTCGAATCGATACAAATCAGAACAATTCCCACGATGCGTCTCCTGTACACGTCGCTGGGCAGGAGATACCTGCCGCTTCCAGGGCATTAGGTTCTTCTTGAAGGACCAACAGAGGAATATTGTTGGAATTAGTTTTGTCGAGAGTCAAAAGGCTGACACGCCTACCATGAGTTTCCCCACTAAGTGGAACATCCCACTCCAACCGGCCCACACGCGCCGAACTAAGGTTTGTCTCATCTGAATGAATGAATGTGATCTACAGGTTGGTTTTTAATGACGCGTTCATGTAGACCACTATCGCCCGGGCCTTGCTGCCTACTCTCCGCGAAGAATTAACCCATTTGGGTCTTCCCGAAATTATCCGGAGGCCGCGTGAAAGCGAAGTTCGTGCTACATGTGGTGCGTCATCTCTCAATTCCGTCCATTCCCAACTCACCCTAAATCAGACACCTGCATGACGTCAATATTTTCCAGTAGTTGGATGTGCCGGCTGTGCGGCCGCGAAGCGTGCGCCGAGTGCTTCGAACAAGTGAAAGATCTTACCGTTGACCGCCCCGGCGCGGGTCAGGCTGAGATCGTCGCCCTCCAAGCTCGCCGGGAGAAGCATGCACACAGCAATCCTTTTTTCCTTAGCTGCACCCGGCGGAACGAACATCAGGCCAAGGACTTTTCCCCAATGTCCCGTTTCTGCCGCGCTGAGCTCTCGCTGGCGATCGAAAATATGGAGGCGCTCCTCAAAGAAGTCGAGAGTGCCGTAGCCGAACCGGGGGCGCCGATCTCAGACGTACTGAGCGGGGATATCCCTGATCTCTCCAATTCCTCAACCACGACCAAGACCGAGAGCTCGGGCATTGAGACCCCGCCTGATGCGCCACCAGCGGAGTCAGCACCCAAGCCTGATTCACCAACGCCCACACCCCTCGCCGTGCCAGAAGCATATGCGCCCCCCGGCGCCTCCAATATTCCGTGCCACATCATAAAGCGGTTCAAAGACTCCGAGCTCACGGATGACGTCTTCCGTCCGATTTGGGCAAAAGGCGAACCACTGCTGGTGACAGACGTCCTGCACAAGTTCAACATCAAATGGACGCCAGAGTACTTTGTTGAAAAATATGACACGCAAAACTGCCTGATCCTCGAGTGTCAGACGGACGTCAACAAGCGCGTTACCGTCGGCGAGTTCTTCGGCTGGTTCGGGCATTATGAAGGGCGTATGGAATGTTGGAAGCTCAAGGTACAGCCATCTGCTGGAAAATCATTCCCTGTGCTGACACGCCTGGTTGCTAGGATTGGCCTCCCTCAACCGACTTCAAAACGGCGTTTCCGGAACTGTATGAGGACTTTACTCGCGCAGTTCCAGTTCCAAACTATGTGCGACGGGATGGCGTCCTCAATATAGCCTCACACTTCCCTTCAAACACGGTTGGGCCTGACCTAGGTACCCTCTCATTCCCTGAGGCATGTCCCCACTCATCTCATCTTCTCCTAGGCCCAAAAATGTACAACGCCATGGCCTCCACGCAATCTCCCGGGTCCAAGGGATCGACGCGCCTTCATATGGACATGGCTGATGCGCTCAACATCATGACATACGCCGCGTCGTCGCCGAACGGAGCGCCCGGGTGCGCTGCATGGGACCTGTTCCGCGCAGAGGACAGCGACCGCATCCGCACATTCTTACGGAAAAAATTCAAAGGCACGTTCCAGCATGACCCTATACACAGCCAGCACTTTTACCTGGACGAGGAGCTGAGGCGGGAGCTGCTGGATGACTGTGGGGTTATGAGTTACCGGTTATATCAACGGCCCGGAGAGGCGGTGTTTATTCCAGCGGGATGTGCGCATCAGGTGCCAATGCTCATTCTGGTGTGCTCCCCTTTGCTAACAATAAACCTTGATCTTAGGTATCTAACATGGCGGACTGCGTCAAAGTCGCAATCGACTTTGTGAGCCCAGAAAACATCGAACGGTGCGAGAAGCTCACACGGGAATTCCGGGAGCAGAACCAGAGCATGGTGTGGAAGGAGGATGTGTTGCAGTTGAGGACCATGATGTGGTTCGCGTGGCTGTCGTGTTGTCAACAAGACGGAGCCAAATAACAGTGTTTGGGTTGGTGCGACCACGGAAGGGAGGACGCCCTGGAGCAAGGTCTGTTATTGGATAAGTATTGCTGTGGAACGGAAGGAAGAACAAAAAAAAATGGATAAGGCGGGGTAGACTTGATGGGTTAAGGGGGCGTGATTGTGACTCACGGCTGTGGTGCACTGAGGCAGCCAGTCGTCGAGGAGTCGGCTGTGATCTCAACGATTGGTTCTTGGATAGTACTTGCCTTCATTGCCTATGGTTAACTACTACACATGCGTATTATGCATACCAAATGTATTATAGATGCTTAGTACACATTTCGTTGTATATATACTGGACTTGATAGCACCAACTATCGTTCCGTGCGCGTCCAGTGTCCGCAGCCTTGCGACGCGGCACCTCGTGTTCGCGTGGGTTTTATGGATTAGTGTTTGACGCGGGGCGATTCCCACCGGCCAAGATTCCCACCCAAAGGATCGGTGCACGATGTCTAAATAGGGATCTACCGCAAAAAAGTGCAGGGCTCGACACCGGTCGCTATAGGAGCCTTTATACAGAATGCCATTCAAATGTCCGTGCCAGGAACAAAACTACACGGTAGAATCGGGGTAAAT
Source organism: Collybia sp. MG36 (assembly GCA_003313185.1). Taxonomy (NCBI): domain Eukaryota; kingdom Fungi; phylum Basidiomycota; class Agaricomycetes; order Agaricales; family Clitocybaceae; genus Collybia; species Collybia sp. MG36. The sequence continues at coordinate 2,526 of QGOG01005899.1, read as the reverse complement.
GGCGTCCGGGCCACCAAAACGCCAACAGACGCCAACCTGCTCACCCCGGGAAATTGTTAATTTGTATAGAATAATTCCTCCCTCATCACGATGGCGCGGGAGTTTCTATGTCAAGACCAGGAACACTCCCACCATCATACTTCCCACCACCACGAAATGTCCAATGGAAGATATGTCAAGGTTAGGCGCCGCGCTCTTGGGGGTGCTGGTGGGGGCGGGGGCAGTCGTTGCGCTGTTGGTGGCAGAGGTCGTGAAGGGGTGCGGGACGCCTGTGACCAGCGGGCGGTTAGGGTCTTGGCCCGGAAAGGCAGAGGGCCGCGGGAGGGCGAACCCGCGGGTCGAGCACTGCAGGAAGAGCGCTATGTGCGCGATTCGCGTTATCAGGGATATTGAATAAGGGGCGCGCAGGGCTACACACCGTCGATGTCGGCTTGAAGCTGGGTATAGTCCGTTACATTTGTGGCGGCGCCTACACACTGGAAGCATGTAAAATATTCTGCCTCGAATGTTTGTGTGCAGCACTGCAAGGGTGTGCACATCTGTGAGGGGTGAGGGTAAGAAACACGATGAACACATAGTGGAGAACGCGAGGCTTACACTATCGATCATACCATCGACAATATCACAGTTTGCCTGGCATTGGGATGGAACCGAAGCAAGGATCTCCAGACGAACTGGTTGCGCAGAATCCACCGTGCCAGAGTCGACGGAGGCAGACGCCACAAGCGCGATGGCCGCCGCGCCAAGGAGGGTCACAAGAGCGAATACCATTTGACTTTCGGGACTGGTTTTCGGCCTCCGATTACAACCTTGCAAGAGGGAATGGTGAGTGGATATCGCAGAGAGGCACTCGCCGTTCCCTCGCTCTTTACGAATCCAGAAGCATCGTGCTTGATGGACGAACAAGAGATCAAAATAATCTGACCAAGTCTGTCAACAAACCACATGGACATGCCCAAGCCGACTAGCCATTGATGGTGGAAGCACCAAGTATGCTGATGGACATGGTAAGTAGTAATTATGGTAGATCGGCCGGCACGGCCCGTGAAGTTCCATTGAACTTGTGGGCAGAAAAAAGTAGAAAAACAATGACCACCGCAGGGGTCGAACCTGCAATCTCCTGATTCGTAGTCAGACGCGATGCCATTTCGCCAGGCGGCCATGCAACCAATTTCCTAGATGCGCGTTCTGTTCGGAAAACATGAATTATCCTTTAGTGCAATCAGCCCAAACAATTGGGTATGGCATGTTATTACAAATCGCATCACTGCGGATAAATGAATTGGGGGTTGGTGAGGTTCAAACAATTACTGAATCCAACAGTCGATCCTCGCTGCGGTGAACACCTGTCGCACTCAAATGAGGATACGAGGATTGATCTTTCCCGCCTGGATCGCTTACCGACCGTGGAGCGTCGTACCCAACTCATTGGGGACGTCCCATATGACGCCAACGGAATGCGGATTGAGGTCCACAACAACGCCTTCGATGGGATGTAGGAAATCTTCGGTGTCCTTAACCAGCGCAATTCGATCCCCCAGCGCAAAATCTTGATATTGGAGACGGGGCGTCGCATCCCGTGGTCGGAGGACGGCCTGCCGGGGTAGGTCCACGGTTATGGTCGCGGGGTGCATGCTGCGCCGGGAGGTAGCGAGCCTATCAGCCTGCTTTTCCACTTTTGAAATGATCTCCTGGGTTGGCCCACATGTCAGGATCATTTTCACGGACAATGACTGCCAGTTACCTTTGACAACCCGTCACAATGGAGCGCGACCGACGTAAATCGGTGCACTCCTTTAGATCTCAGCCAGTCTGTGACCGTCCGCATGTTCTTTTCCGAATGGGGCCCAGGAAAGAATTCGGACGCGTGAGCCATTTCTAGGAGACGGATTTAGTGGCAAATCGACGTCGCCAAGGAAAACTAACCATTTCGCTCTTTATCAGCAAACGCAAAAATATCGGGGAAACGCAACTATGGGGTGTAAGGCTCAACAAAGCCCATCAAGGTGACAACCGCATGCCTTGTATTCTTTACAAAGCTGCACGGCTCTCTCACTCAACTCCCAATCTCGCTCAGGCAGCTTACGTGAATAGCGCACTACCTTTAGCTTTCTGTACTCATATTTGAGGGAGAGGCCAATGTTCATCTTCCGGTTGTCAGGTAAAATGATCAAAAAACGCGATGTCAATTTTGTGAGAGCGTATAAGGATACTCCAAGCGTTTCGGCGGCTGTATGAATAGGGTAATATGTCGTGTTTGTCTGTCCGACAATGAGCCTTTTGAATATTTGGTTATCCCTTGGGTCCCATGGGTAGTGCTGAGGTGGTCCTTGATCATTTGATGTGGGTGGGGAAAGGGTCGCTTACTCTAAATGAGACCGAAAGCGTAGCTTGGGATGCACCCAAGACCGCTCCTGCTGCGCCAAAGCCAGGCTGGGTGAGGCAAAAGACCTTTGTTCGTTTCGGAAACCCAACCAGCAGCGGCGTGTCTTGCTCCATCCTATAATCGGTTGGCGCGTCGGGGCC
>QGOG01005871.1:0-16440 GCA_003313185.1 Collybia sp. MG36 | reverse complement strand
ATCGGGACATCGATGCGGCGACTCGAGATTCTACTCAACGGGCTCCGAACAAGGTACTTACCGTTGCAATATTACCAACTTATCCCCCATCTTTTTCTCATCAGATCTGCTGAAGAAGGCCCTACTATACACGCGTTCACACATGCGTTGTCCATGGTTCTATCGTTCCTGCGGGATGCGCTGGCCCTTCGCAGTATTGGTAACCCCATTCAATTAGAACCAACATTGTTATCCTCGCTATGGATGCGTTATCAGGAATACGAGGAATTCCTCTTGGAATTCGCGTGTCTATATTCCAGGGTATGTAGAATACCCAATACCCTCACTTGGGACCTCACGCCATTTTTTTCCCCCAGGAAATCGAAAAGTCGCCATCAGAATATCCCTCAATTGATTCATCACCGGTCTCACTTCTTTCGCGAATTTACAACCAACTCAACATTCACCTTGAACGTCAATCGCCAAAGCTCATCCTGGCGATCTTAAGCTACGTTTTAACCGCCACCTCCCATGAATATTTCCAGCATGTCGCGAGCGCTGTTGGCTTCAATGCCCAAATGTCACAGCAAGCGCGCCCAGTTCTGAGCGGGCCAATAATCCAGGCGTCTGATGTCTGGGATGATGGCGAAGACGGCGCCCTCAAGGGATATCCTAATGGGGGAAACCAAGATGAAACCTACCCCAGCTTCTTTCCCCGAGAATTAGTAGAAATCCTTCCCGCAGCTCAAAAATCCCTTGTGCTCCTACGTGCTGCGCAACCGGACCATCCTCTCCTCCTTCCGCCCCCCTCACCCCGTTTTATCAAGTGGTTCTGGACGTTGGCCGAGATCGAGCAGGCTTGGTCGGAAATTCCGAGTCATGGTATTGACAGGATCGTATCCAGTCCGGAGCCACTAGCTGCTGAAGCAGGCGCCTCGCAGTTGTACAAAACTGAGCTGCAGGAATTCCAGGTCTTTGATATGGAGCCAGGGCTACATGTGACACAATCTCAAACTGTCCCTGGCAATGCGTTCAATCCCATACCCAAGTTTATTGATGCATTTCCTCAGCTCCTTCCATCGATTGCACCAACCCTGCCTCACCTAACATCGCTTGTATTTCAACCACTTCTTGACCATGCGGCTCTCCTATCGGCCACTCTTCTCTCACTCTTTCTCTCGGACACGGGACCACTCAATTTCAAGGGACATTTACGTCTCCTTCGCTCCTACTTGCTATTGACTTCACCCCATTTCAAATCACGGCTTTCGGAGGCCCTGTTCTCCGGGTCTGGCGATCCACACGATGAAGGGGTGCCGGGGAAATCCTCCTTGAAATCACTGCACAGAAAGCCTGAGAGAAAAGCAGGGCCAAGCACACAGCCATGGGCTGTGGGGTTATCCCCCGCTCTCCTTGAGCGAGAAACTTGGCCACCGGTTGGCGCCGACCTGAGCTTCTTCCTGAGAACTGTCATTGTGGATTCATTGGAGCTGACAAAGTCTGTGATTGAGGTAAACCTTGGCCAAAGAAACATTGCCGAGGAAGCCGAGTACCGTTTGGGCTTTGCCCTTCGTGACCTTCCAACAGGCTCTGGCAAGGATAACTGGCTCAATCCACTAGCTATTGAGTATGGTGTGCTCTGCGATTCCCTTCCTGATTTCTCATTATCCTTGATTCCAGGGCACTAGATTTTTTGTATATGGATTATAAACCGCCCCATCCGGTAGATGTCCTAATCACTCCCGAAATACTCTCCAAATATCAAAGAATATTCACATTCCTTCTAAGACTCATGAGAGGTGCGAAGTTTGCCCTATCCTTCAGGCCACCTAATTCACGAGTTAATAGTTCAACATGCACTTCAGTCTTTGTTCCGCTTGACTCAGTTTTCATCTGCACCCCTGTTCCCCACACTAACGTCTTCCCAAAAACTGCTGATCCGTTTCCGCTTTACTGCGCAATCGTTCGTCTCAGCCCTTTCGGAATACATCTTCGATACAGCCATCGGGGGAAACTTTGACTTTTTCATTGCCCGACTATCACAACAATCCGCAACCGACGGGATGTGCCATGAATTCACAGATGTATTCACCCTCGCCGAGAGTCATTCCCTTCTTTTGGACGATATCCTCAGTGCCTGCTTATTGAGGTCAGGCCAAAGGAGTGTAGGCGACCTACTTCGCCAGGCTCTCGAACTTGTCCTCGAGCTCACCATTATCATTGGGGAACTTGCCCGGGGCAGGATGAAAGAATATGAGGCAGCTCCCGCTGTTGAAGATCTATTCTGTAGATTCTGTGTGAAGATGTCAACATTCGTAGGTCTGCTTTTACTATTCGCATTCATCAATTCTTAATTTTTCCCTAGGCCAAGGTGCTACGAGGGTTGGATGGAGGGAATACTATCTCTCCTGTCCACTCAACGTCCCACCCTATTTCGTCCAACAATCGGCAGCCAACAGGGGGCACATCTGCACTTCATCACCTACTTCTCAGACTGGATTTAGGCAACTGGTGGTGTGATGCAGAATACCAGCCCCGTCAAATCTAAATCTATATCGATCAACTAGCTACTCCCCGCTATTTGAAGGAGCAGATCAATCTGGGAATGAGTTTCTGAATACCCATCCTCCCCTACATTTCGCTCCGCGAATTCGCGGACAACTTTCGCCACAATTGCCCAAACGGGTTCATGGGGCCGAATGCGGCACAGCTGCACCAGTGGAGACATCCACACACCGCTTATCTCAACCAACCACCACCGACGACTGGTAATACTCGAGCACAGTGTGTCGAAGAAATCCGACTGGAAGATCTTGTCCAATTCTCCCTGTGATAATGCCCGGTTTGCATCCTCCAACTTTTGATCGAGACAGAGGCGTGTTATACTCTGAATAAATATACCAAGTGTGCGGAGACAGTCGATCTGGAGACGACGATTATCCAAATCCCCCGGTTTTGCTGCTCGTAAAACCGCCCCGAAACCGTTATTGTTCATAAATGTTTCGGCAACAACATATGAGCAGTTCGTCAAGAGCAGCTCAAGATGTCGCACAGACCAGATTGTCGTGTCTGGTTCGGTGGATGCCCAGAGAACCGCAACCAATGCCAGGATAAATTGCGGCTGCTCAGATGGAATAGTTCGGATTGGTGGAAACATGAGGCGTAAAATCTCGCCTAAATTGTGCTCCGAAGCTGGAAGCCGGCCTTGAATAAATAATTTTGAGAAACTGGTGCGAGCCATTTCCTTGGATAAAGGTAGTTTCTCCAAGCGAGCGATAGTAGGAGACCCCAGTCGAATTAGCTCGTGTGCTACCACGGACAGGAGATCGTCTGGTATACCAAACTTCTCCGTGTCGCCGATGATCTTTGATAAGGCCATTAACATGAACTCAAAGTATCCCGCACGCCTCTTTTCTTCATCAAAGTAATCGGCAAGTTTCACTGGTCCACCGGTGAATATATACAACGCGAAGGCTACTGCATACCGAACTTCCCAAAGAGGCTTATCCTGAGTGCTCTGAAGGAAACGAAGGAAGGCGGGCACTCCACGGTGTGTAGTCCTATCGATGACGGCAGCGGGCATCTCCCCTCGTATCGCACACTCAATCAGACTATCCAGGAGCCAGGATAATGTCGATGGCTTTAGGTGTGCTTCCCCAGTAGAATACATGCTGAGGTATGTAATCAGCTTCCATTGTGGGAGGTGAGAGTTGGGCGATGATAGAGCCACAGCGCAAGCTGCTATCGCAGCACAGTCAGGATGAGTTGTAAGATCCCGCAGTATCAAAACGGGCTCAAGAAGTTCGGATGGCCATGTTTCGTTTGTGCCTCGTGTTAACCGTAACCACGCTCTACAGTAGAGCTCCGTGCCCTCTGGGTCAAGTAGATGCCATTGGACATCTACACTTGTATCTATGTAAAAACAACGCCTGAAGGATTCTTCAATTCGCCCAACCGCGTTTGCACCATGGAGGATTGGAAATGAGGAAAAATCTCGCGGGAGACCGGCAATTGCTTGAAGTGCTGTTGAGACAACAACATTGTCCGTCGATCGCTCCAGAAGCCAGAGGAGAGCAGAGGCATCTAGCTTGTCGTTGGCCAGTCGTTTACTATCGAGTTTGGAGCTCCCAGTCCCGGTGATGATGACCTCTTTCAAGTCTAAACTCCCGCAAGACGTAGGTGATAAATCGCCAGGAACTCTCCTGCTGGGAGGGCTTTGAGCTATCCATTTACGAATATGTTCTGAGATAGGGTGTTGATATGGGCAATCAGGATCCAGAACCGACAGCCAGATGGACACAAAATAAAAAAGGTATGCTAGCAACACAATGACCAATGTTGCAATGGTGGTACCGATATCAGTCGTCCACAACAAAAGGACCAAACCAGCAAAGAATAGCAGCAGGGCTACATGCACGAATAGCGGCAGCGCATTGATGATCGGAATGACATGCCAGATCTCCAGTTGCATGTATTTCAATTGGCGTTGACGTGCGCGAAGGCGTGGTGACCCGGATGTGTTGGAAGTGTATGCTTGTACCCATTGTTTTGCTAGCATCGACATAAGGGCAGTTGAAAGGCTGCACGAAAGTGCAGCAAACCACAGGCCATTAACCCAGTGGATTTCGCGAGAAGGTGCCGGCGTTGGGCCATTCGAAGGAACGTTGGAGGTCGGGTTGGGATTTTCGAGTGAAATAAGTTGAGTCAATAATATGTTAGTGGTGTCTGCAGGATCAGGAATCAAAAGTTGATAGGATTGTATGATGAATGTGGTCAGAACAGCGGAGAATAGACCCGTCTACAGTGAAAAGCACAGCTCAGGTTTCGTTTATCTGGGGCTGTTCAAGGAAGGGCTCACGAAAACCAACAGGACATCCATGCTCCTGTTACAGCCATCGGCGAGAGAACTATCGGCCTTTTCAGCTTCATCCAAATACACCTTCCAGACGCGGGCACTTTCGCCTGCTTCGTCCCCCGGCGTATCCCCGTCACCATCGTTGTCTGTGTCGTTGTACGGGGTTTTCCGTTTGAATCTAATAGATCCTGTGTGGGCTCTTGACAACAGGCTCTCTGCCCGTAGTGCCCCATCCATACCCTGGCCGTATTGAATTTGGGGAATAAGGAGCCAGGTTCGCCGTGCGAGAGTGCCGTTCAAGAACTAATATTATCGCGTTGGCGGGTATGGTTACCCTGAATCCAAATATCTATGAGGTAGGATCAAAGTGTTGGAACTCAGTAAACAGGGTGATCATGAAGAACCAGGCGTTGCAAGTCAGTTGGACTCTGGAGACATGGGTGAAGGGTACATATGATTTAGACGCGAAAACACGGAAGCGACTTGGAGGAGCCATCATACTACTGATACGATATGTGCATGTAATTTAATTGCTCAAAATATGTACACCGTCAAGGAATTCGACGATTTTGGTTAGGTTACTTGTCGCCTGGTGACGCTCTTGCCTCTGGAGGACTAGTAGTGGGGGTGAAGTACAGGCTCTATGCCGCCCAACCTATACATTCTTTGATTGAGCATGCGGGTGACGATTGAATGGAACTCACCAGCGATAGACAACACGAGAGTCTTTGTCGCGGCAGCGGGGATCCTCCGATGCAGCAGAGTACGCAGCCAGCCCTGCGTCTCCCAACACAAGTTTGGCATTCACTTCCTGAGCAGCATTGATGGCGAGGGTCATATCTTTTTTCATCAGTTGAACCTGTAACTCAAGGAAAATGTTATCGACTCGATTGTGATTTGGATGGTTACCTTGAATCCACCCTCATAACCTTTGCTTGTTACAGCATCAGGGCATACTCCCGGAACGGGATTGACAGTCGAATTGACCCAACTGCCACCGGAGCTTGTTTTCAGGATGTCACTGAGAACCTTTGGGTCCAAACCAAGCCGCATGCCGAGGTTCATGGCCTCCGAAGTTGCAAGTGCAATCAGCCCCGACGCATAGTTGTTGCTGAACTTGGCGGCCAACCCAAGGCCAGGCCCCCCGGCATAATGAATAGACGACCCCATATAGGAGAAGAGAGTTTGTAGCATGGGGCAAAGAGGATCATCGGGAGCCGTACCAACCATAAACGTAAGAATGCCTTTCTCAGCGCCAGCAGTACCCCCCGACACTGGAGCATCGAAGAATCGGGGCGGATGTGTAGGATGGGAATCATTCACAGCCGTGCCCACTGAGCGGGATGTGGTGATATCAATCGTCGAGCTAGACCAAATAGGTGTGGGGTACTATGGGTTTTATGAAAGCCGATTCACCAATCAATGAAAACCTTTCCGGCAGTGTTTCCCGCGCTGAGTAGACCTGTTTCAGGCGTTAGGTAGACAGCTTGAACATGGGACCCTGAAAACATTGTCGGCAGAGGAACTTGAAACCCGTGTGGGTGAGAATATTGTCATGATCCCCACCTTCTGGTACGATTGATATAATACAGTCCTTTGTTTCATCGGTTTGGCGGGTAGATGTAGATAATTGAGAGCTCACAGCTTGTTGCGCCACCTCACGGGCACTCCCCATTGCAAAAACCCGCCCGAGATGCCTAGTGTCGGAAACAAAACGCTGGAGAATGACTTCATTCAGGTCAAAAATGAACATCTCGGCCGTTCGTGGTAATTTTTGACGTAATTGGATTGCCATGGGATAACCCATGGCGCCCAGCCCGACCCATCCAAAGGTTTGTGGCAAAGTGGTGTTCATGAATGACTATGCCAACCCTCTGGAAGAGTTGATATGATAGCTGGTGAACTCCCGCGCCATTGAGTGGAAGGCCTAAATTTAGAGCCTGGTGACGCTCCGGTGGGAAAGACCACAGGCAATCATCATAATGCGAGTTCCAAGGTGCCACGAGCGTGGTCGTGATAATCATCGTCATAAGGATACAGGAGCCACGCTGTGGCAGTGACCAGATCTTCAGCGCTCAGCACTCGACATCAGTTTGTATTTACAACACATTGTGTTTAGTTCCAAGGGCGTTGAGCTTATTGGCGTCCCAACTAATTTCATTGGTTTATTTATAAACCGGGCACCCACTGTGGTCGTAGCCGTTCCGCTCTAACCTTCAAAGTCATGTGTCATTGCCTTTTGACCGCAATGGAGCCACAGTTCCCACTGAGTATGGGGTTTCTGTGATCTATATGAAGGTTTATCTTTTCCACAACCCAGTAGATTCTGAACCCTCACAATCATGGGTCTGCTTTCACGTCTCCCCCGACTGCCTCCTCGAGATCCAAACAACAAGCGAATCTCCAGCCCGATCAAGGCAATACGCGACTTGACGATAGTCGAACAAACTTTATTTTGGTCAGGATTGTTTGTGAGTAAAGCAACCCATCTTGGTACTATCTGGGGAATCTGAAGTGTCCGCAACCCTCCGACAAATGTAGGCTTGGTTGTCGGACTGTCAGTGATAGCCCATAAAAGGCCCAGAGGTTATTGCTAAAGTAAAAAGATAATTTGCAGCCTACGACTTTTTTTGCGTTTCTCTCACTATCATTCGGTACCACCCACGTCGCCTCACTTGGGAAATGGCTACTCAACCAGAGCGACAGTCTACAGGCTCAATTTAGTCAGAGCACTCATGCCATCACCACCGCCATAACACTCACTCTTTTACTTCGTCCATTTGGCGCCATTTTCTTTGGACTCCTCTCTGATAGGTGAGTGACCTCAGCGGTCACTGTCTTCTACCCGCCTCAAGTCATGCATGATAGATTCGGGCGCAAATGGCCTCTGGTAACTTGTCTCATGGTCATATCTGGTCTGGCCGCCTCACCTCTGTTCTCTGAACGTGGCATGAACGAATATTGTCCAGGTCTCCAAATTGGAACTGGTTTTGTGACAACGTTCCATCAATTTCTGGCTGTCCGTTCGCTCTTTGGTATTGGTGAGTGCCAAAAAATAACACAATGTTCCTTGCCCTAATGCCGTGTGTTGTTTTTTCAGCTATGGGAGGAGTGTGGGTGCGCACAGCATCTTTGCATAATGGCTTCGGTCGGATTGACGCAAATAATCCACAAGGGACTGGCCAGTGCCGCATCGATTGAGTAGGTCTACTTTTTTTACTCCACATCTGCCCCCAACCCAAAGCCTCCCCAAGATCCATGCCCGTTGGGTCAAGGGGTCTTTATTCCGGCTTGATGCAAGGTCGGTCTTACCCTTTTTTTCTTGGGGAAGCCTCTTCCGAAGATGCTAATACCCACCTAGTTGGCTACCCAGGTATTCCTATTGCGCTCTACTCTTCCGCTCAATATTGAATCAAACCCAGGTGGTTATGTATGACCCAAATATCCAGCGCGAATCACCCGTATTAATAATTCCAAGCTTATAGCGTCTGTCGTGAATCTGTTTCTTGTTCCAGAGACTCCCCAAACCTGGCGCAGGTCGGTTTGTATTATTCGCACCCGTTGCGCTGCTCTAATATTTGCAGTATTTATTGGGTTGGTGCCGGCATGAGCGCAGCGGCGGCCACATTCCGGTCCATTTTGCCAGAAAGTGCAGTCTTCGTTCGTTCAAAAAAGGGTTTGCCATGTCTTCCCTCAAAATTTCAACGTCGGCTCACCTCAGAAAGCCGCACGCCAGGTTGGGATGAGCAGCTCCCAAAAGACGAGGGTATTTTTTCGGTCCTTGAGGCGAATGTTAAGAACCGAATGGTTGATCTGGATATATGGTCAGAATTTCCTTCAGCATCGTATGTAATCTGATGTCCAATAAGGTGTTGTGTTATTGTCGGGTCTCAATTTCGTAAGTTAACTACTCTGCGACCTCCGCCCTGGAGTGGTATGACGTCCGAATCAGCTTGCCCATGGATCACAAGATTTATATACGACGTTCATGCAGAATAGCAAGGGCTTCTCGGCGTCCCTCTCCACCAAAGCCAACATCATAGGCGAGGTTGGCGCTGTTGTCGGTGCCACATTAGGCGGCGTTGTCAGCCAATTCCTCGGACGTCGCATGACACTTGTTCTTGCATGCCTGTGCGCCATCAAGTATTGATCATAACGTCCGCTCACTACGGGTCTATCTTAGATGGTGTTGTGCCTTTATACCACTGTATGTTATGTTTCAACCTTCTGTCTCATCGAGTGTTATACTGTCACCCAGTTGGATTATCCCAAACACTTGGAGCGCCCTCAGCCTGGGTGCTTTCTTCTTCCAGGTGGGCTGTGCTTTCAATTCTACTGGTATCAGTGCCTCATTCAAATCGAAGGGCGGTGTTAACATTGCATGGGGTATGTGGTGTCAAACAGTCACAGAACATCTTCCGGATTGAAGTGATTATTACTAGGAACTGTTGCCATCTACTTGAATGAGTTGGCACCGCCGGCGTTTCGTGGGCTATACCCTGGAACCGTTTATCAAGTAAATTGAATACTCACATCATTGTCTATTGTTACGACACCATCTGATGTCTATACCCCAGATCGGAAACGCAGCAAGTGCGGCAGCAGCTCAAATTGAAGTATCTTGACTTCGAGTATCATTACGGCTGCCATTGATCAAGCTTTTGTAGGCAACTGCGGGGCTTTCCATTCGGACGCAAGTTCGCGGTGTAGATCAGCCGGATTATGTCCGTCTTCTGGCTGAATGTGCCTGGAATCCCGTTCTAATTTCGAATTTAGGGTAAAATTCAGGCTATCGTTGCGGCTGCTTCCTGCAGCTTAATCTTGTTATGTGCTCTATTTGGACCAGAGAATCATTCGGCCAGATTTGAAGGTAGGAGTCCACTTGCCTCCTTCGATGTTGATGTTCAATACTTTGATTAGACGAGCGCACCGCGATCGAAGAGGACATCCCTACCGATTTTGCCGCCGCGGAGAACTTGAAGGGAAAAACATCTGAGGAAGAGACATCCAGCGGATAGGAATATGAGACGTATATGAACCCAAATCAACGTATTGTCGCACTCGCTACAACTTCAACAAAACACCCGCTGTATTCTCCCAGTGACCACGAACAGATTGACGGCACCCCTACTCAAACGGGCGCTGGACGGAACCTTTGACACAAATAGCTTCTGCTTGTGACCACCAAGGGGCCGTAATAAATCAACTTTCTTCCAGTGCAATCAGCGCCCCTACGTGACATGTTGACAAGTGTGAGTAGAGATGCCTTCCTACGTCACTAGTACCCACCACACAGTTCCCCTTGTGCTGTTCATTGTGACACCCTTGCCTTGATAGTCCGTATCCAAATTATTAAATCGGCCAAGGACAACAGTCTCTGTGGGTCCCCATGCAGTAGGTGAACACTTGTGAATATGGGGACCGGCGTAGTGTTTGTTGATGGATACATAAGACGGGTCTATCACTGGTATAGGGTCCATATCAGCAGGCGACGCAAACACGGAAAATAAATGGTAGGTTGCAAAGACAAGCAAGGTCATGCTGTATTGAAGTACCCTCATGGCAAGGGTCGTTGTATGATTGCGACCGCAAAGTTGAGTCATTCAAGTTGTGAGATCATGGGAGGACACAGCCAGTATTCACTTTTTCATGTTGGGAGGTCGACTCGGATTCCATGCAACCTGTAGATGTTATATATATCACGATGCCCATGTAATGCAACGCCGAGTCCATTCAACTAGAAGTTGCTATACTGCCGCGACCGTGGTTGAAGCAGCAATAAGTATAGCAGGCGATCGGAATGGGTCGAGCGATAGACCATCGCATGACCTGAAAACATCATGTAAACCTGAATATCGCGCGGCCAGTCCGCTAGGGTCGCTATTACCACCACGACACTTTTTTTTTCGTTGTAGTTCTCAACATAGCGCCCGCGGTCACTGCATCGGATAGAGTGTTGTGCATTCGCGGAGGCCCCATTGGTTGAGTCCAGGTTGGACCAAACGTTATTCCCCCACTAACGATGATCAGTGAATGACGGTAATGGGGGCGTCCGGCCCGTGACAGGTCCACAAAGTGCGTCATCGCTTCTAAATATGGTGGTGATGTCATTATTGGAAACCAACAAGCTCAGGGTTATAAGAGACCACTTTTCTTTGCTTCGTCAAGCGCACGCCCACCCACTCCCCAACGTCCAACACCAGCTCCAGGTGTGTTCTTTCCGATACACTAGCCTATTCATCTAACCTTTTACCGTCAGTTTCTCCAGAAAGTGAGTATGGCTGCATCTCCCGCCCTCCCAGGACTCTTTCTATGCTTTGCCGCGATGATGCTCCTAATATTTGTTCGTCATGTACCAACGCCTCCTCTCATCGTTCACTAACCCCTACCTTTTTCAAGGCCTCTGTATCATCCCCTACCTGGGAGAAAATATCCTTCCTCAATGTCGGGTCCGGCAATGGTATCACACACTTCGGTGTCTTTGGGTTTACTGGAAGCAAGACAGGAATTGGTTACGACTTCAACCCCAACGGACTCAATTTTGAGTGTGTAAATTTCCCCACGCCTCGGCAGGGTACTCAATATGTGTAGTAACAACCGTCTGAATACTGCCATAATTCATAACCTCACAAAGGTACTTATCCTTCACCCTATAGGTAGCTCCCTCTATCTTTCGCACCTTCGCACTTGAGCTAATGTTACCGACAGCCGCAGCCCTTGCAGGTCTTGCCTTCTTGTTTGGAGTTTGTGGAGCATCCTACCATCGTGTGGGCACGATTATAATGACACTCCTATCCGGCCTTGCTGCACTTGTCACTTTCGTGATATTCGTCATCGACATGGTCCTTTTCGGCATGGCTCGAAATCGTTTCAGAGACCAGGGTATACCAGCGCAGTATGGAAATGCGAATTGGCTAACTCTCGGTGCTCTTATCGCCCTCCTCCTCGGCTTCTGCGCCTCCGCTTGCGGCGTTTTCGGTCGCTACCGAAGGCGCAAAGAAACTTACTAAAATCTCTCAAAATCCCTATCTTTATATACCAGTTTAGTCTCGTTATGAATAATAACTCACGACGTCGTATTGACCCTGGACCATTACATTGTAATTTGTAGTAAAAGCGATGTAGAAATATATTCTTCAAAAATCACACTCCAGTGAAATTGGTCCACCGCTCTGACCGGCCTTTGGAATAGGCGGGTTTCTAATTTCACACCCGGGTGACCTAGCAAGTCGCGTGGATAGAGGCAATGCTATCAGAATACGCGGGTGCGCTATCTATACATATCAGCCAAATGTAGTTGGTTCGGACTCCAGGATACGCGAAAATGGCATAGCACTGGTTGGTTGTAACCAATTCTTGGAGTCGTAAGCAGCGAATGGTGGGGAGTCAATCATGTGGAAGGTATACGCGAAACGCGTATTTGGGCTCGTATTACGTTCGGATTTGTGCAGGACAGATCCATGTATGAGGACAAGATCACCTATATGAGGAGGCAACGAAAAACGTGTCAGTGTGAAATAGAAACGCGGGGCTAGAATTCTCGGAGCAGAAGTGGCACATGTGATCGCGCCGTGGTCGGGCAGAGAGAGAGGCGATGATCCATACATACCTGGCGAACACGCCTCAAGAATATATTTCCCCTTTGGTTTCTCCGAGAGCGTCTTCTCAACTTCTTGCGGAACGAGGCGCTCAAAACCCGTGCCGCCTCCGGGAAGACGCACGAACCGCTTGGTGATGGGTGTCGTGAGATGCGATCCGGGAAGGAATGAAAGAGCCCCGTTCTCCGGCGTGCACTTTTCTAGCGCGATCCAGAAGCCGAGCGCGGTTGGGGGATCTGTATACTGGGGATTTATTCGCTCTGATTAGAGGTTTTCCAGTAATTTATGTGATGGTAGTCACGCACCAAGAATGTCCTAAATATATGGGGATGAAAGAGTTACAACGTTTTAGCAGAGTTGCGGTTGACACATACGAATCATTGTGTTCTGGAACTAGTCAAAACCAGTTAGGCAGACGCCCAACTATGCAGAGCCAAAACCCCTAACCTTCACCGCCAATGTGGGTCTGCTTGGTAATGACCATAGATTGCAAAGCTGCGATCATGAATGGGGCAATGGTAGCAGCTCAAGATGGGGGCACGCGAAGGGAGGCGGGGGCCTTACCAACGGGTTCATGGTGGAATTTGAGATCACGAACTAGCGCCCGAAGGCGTTGATTTTCCAGGGTCACTTTACGGAATGCCGGTTCCAGGACATGCAAGGCTTGGGCGGGGTATCACAATCAGCACCCCACAGCGAGAAAGGGGTCGTTACCATGTCCGATTTTATTGACAGCTTTCTGCTTCTCTCGCGTCAAGTTACCGTTTTTATCCACAGCATCCTCCTCTAGGAAGTATCGTCTACCGGCCAGAATTATCAGCTTTGACATATGCATGATAATGAACATACATCTTATCGCCCGAGTTTAAGAAATATTCATCCCCGACATGATCCTTGTCGCTTGTCGTGAATTTGGTCTGAGTAGCCAATCATCAGCGAAAGTAGATTAGATATCATTTGATGGATTGCGACATGCGAGAGGGTGGTTATCGACCTCAAACTCGTCCAACAGCCCTTTGGATCGGCTGAGGAGGGCCTCAGTATCATGCGCTCCGAGAAAGCCCGGTACAACGAGGTAACTATAAATGAAATTGAGCTGAGGTTGTTGTCATCAAACCGCTGCACTAGCCCGTCTCTGTGGAACTTAATCGGGGGTTGTAAGCCAACAACATAAGTCGATCATAATGATAGGACAGACCTGGTTAATTTGCTCCTCCGTAAGGTACTCTAGCATTGCGGCTACCATCGCAGAGTAAGACAAGAGTTGACCAGAGCGCATGGACCCTCGGGAAATATCCGCGCAATCAAGAATGTTATCCCATATAGATACAACAAGGCTGTGCTAAGGTACAAAAGCCGCTGGCTCACTATCCAATGTCTCTCCTTTGGCAAGCTTCTGCATGAAATGGTCGATTTTCGCCTTGTGGATCCTGTGGTGTTCCTGCCATCCTTTCCATGGATGATGCGAATGCTGCGCAGATCCCTGAGAGGTGGTGAGATCAAACGGGTAATATCTGCGTACCATGCGTCCGAATGCTTGAAAGATTTTATCGGAGGTTCCCTCGGGTTTATCAATGAAAAATTTAGCCAGAAGAATGTCATCATCCCGGCTGTATCGCATTTTTTTGTCCGGTGGTTGAGGGAGCGGGTCATCTGTTTCTGTACGATTAAGTTCGTGTTTGTGCCTACGCCAAAACTTCATCCACGATGCTCGAGAGTGATGAGGAGCCTAGGCAACCATCAGAGGGGATATTCATAGTACTTTGAGACACACTCCTACTTTGATCGCTACATCTTTCCAAAACGCCACCATATCGAGCCGGCCTTGTGATCTGAAGAGGAATTCGTTCGCAATCTCGTGGTTTGACTTGTGATACGCTTACTTGCGATATTCCATAAACCGTACAAGGAATGTTACATCTTCATCAGTGAACGCAACACCCTTACCCGTCGTGCTTCGGAAAAGTGCTCTTGGCGGCGTCGGAGAGCGATTTCTTGGCCCGTCGTTACTCGCTCGTTGTTGAGCAGCAGCGATGGTTCCCGGCCCCGGACCTGCACGAAGACTCGCTACTGGTGGCTCTTCTTCGTCGACGTCTTGGTCACCAACAGGATTAGGAGATTCCGAACGGTCGGGGTTCATCATGTAACCACCCAACCGAATCTGGTGTTTGTTGCAATATCGACGCCATGAGTAGAAACTATGCAGTCAGAATCAATCAATGCCTTTGACATCTGGATTAAAAATATACGTGTGGTGTGGGGCCTAGGCAGGATTTAGCCGAATACGATAGGCAAGGAGGAGACTAAATACCTTGACGGCAATTCTTTCACAAATCTCTCGCAAGCTGCATCATGATAATTACATCAGCCAGCCACCAATGCAATTTCTGCGCACGAAACCAACCTTAAGACTAACCCCTGTTCCTGACAATAATCGATATATCTCTTCAGGTAATACACATCATCCGCAGTAAACAAATTGCCACCGTATGTGCTTTTAATAACACGGGTTGGAGGAGTGGGCGACCGAGCTGGTGGGTTGCGATTAAGGACGAGAGTGGAGGCTGGTGTTGCGGAGGTGCTCTCATAGATGAAACGTCAGTCACGTCAAGAGGAAAATAAACATGAGCTTACTTGTGTTGCCGCACGTCTCCGTCGAGGGGGCTGTTTCTCAGCAATTCCGGCCAGGGCTGATGAGGGTTCCCCAGTTGAAGAACTGGGGTCCTCGATATAATTTGCTGGCTGTTCATATTGCGGCTCGAACTAAGGAATAGTGTTAGGTCTCCCGCATACGGAAAATGGCTTCGTTGCTATTACCGGCGTATCATCGTATGGTGGCCAATTTTGATCCTCGCGATACCCATAGCCACACCCAGCTGGAGGGGGAGCACTCATGGCATCTCCAGAAGCTGTTTCATATCCGTCCCATGGGGAATCCCGGTAATGGGGGCGATGTAGCATGTGAGCTTGCGCGGGAGGGGGATGGATATGTGTTTGCTGGGGTGCAATTCCATTGGGGGCTTGCCAAGTTTGTGGTGGGGCGGTGGCAACAACCGGATGAATGCTACGAGTCTGCGGATGCATAGACGTACCATAAACCGGATATGGAAATTGGGGATAGACAATGGGGTCAACGGTGGATATTACTGGCACAGGATGTGATGGTACTGTTGGTGGCGGGGGCACTTGTGCACCTTGCCGCCCACGCCGTCGAGACGATTGCTGGGTGTTGGTCCCACCTGATGCAGAGGGGTCTGTTGGTATATCCACGGATGGTGTTCTATGAGAACAGTATATAAGTACAAGTTGGCGAAACAACTTGAATCTCGTAAGACATACACCTCCGACCCAGTGACTTTGCATCCAGCGTAATTACTATGAAAGGTTTGGAGTTGTTTCGCCTTGACACATTCATGCACCCAGCGCGAATCGAGAACAATTTTGCCCTTTTTACCTGCGTATTGTCGGTATAGGTTTTGGCCGGACACCTTGTGCGGATCAACTGCACAACCATATAAACATCGACAGAAGAATAAATTTTGGGCAAGTACCGAGTATATATGGGACACCGCTATACCCTTGAGCAACCGTTCCACCATACTTCTGCAATCAGTGTGAAAGTAATGAGTACCAATGCCTCATAACTGATCGAGAGGTAGCGCCTGGAAAGCATACTCGTATTCGGAATATGAAGCATCCTGTGTCACCAAGTCGACAACTACGACCAAACTCACCGTAATCAGCCCCATGAGGACTTCCCTGTCCTCTACATCCTTCTCGATATACATGGAAAGAGGACTGCCCAGCATTGGATCAATGAATAATTCTTCGTCAATATCAAGGCCATCCTGGGGCTCCGTTGGTGATGGATGTGTTGAGTTGTTGATTTCAGGATGTGCACGACGCGATGATGTGCGAGCTGGTGCCATGGGTCTTTGCTGGGATAGATTCTGTCCACGCTAATGGTGGTTGGAGTCCTACACAGAAATCCTTCCCACGCATTTTAAA